>LOJH01032712.1:0-17430 GCA_001685095.1 Ellobius talpinus
GGATGGATGGATGGATGGATGGATGAATGGATGGATGGATGGGTGGATGGATGGATGCATGGATGGATGGGTGGGTGGAGTGGATGGATGGATGTTTGGGTGGATAAATGACAGCTAAGTAGACAGGTGAATGTATAGGTGTGTGGAAGGTTGGATGTGTGTAGATAAGTGTGTATGTGGATAGACATGTGGACGGACGGACAGCTGGATGAACGGACGGATGAATATGTAGGTGGGTAGGTGGATGGATAGGTGGGTGGAGGGATGGACATGCAGGTATATAGGTGAGTGTGTGGATAGATAGGTAGATGGGTGGGCGGGAGATGTGTGGGTAGAGGAATGGATGTTGATGGACAGATGGCCAAGTGAATAAGTTTGTAGATGAAAAGTGGGCGATGGATAAATGGGTTGATAAACTATTTAAGGGGCTCTGTCTAGAGAGGGTTAAGAGGGACACAGAGCATTCCCCAGTTGCCCCCTCCAGGGTGACCCCTGAGATGAATGGACTGTGGAATCATGGTTGACACCTCATCCATCTGGGTCAGGGATCTCCAGTGCTCTGAGTCTTAGGTGTCCCATGGCTCAGACGCCCCCTAAAGA
Source organism: Ellobius talpinus (assembly GCA_001685095.1). NCBI lineage: Eukaryota > Metazoa > Chordata > Mammalia > Rodentia > Cricetidae > Ellobius > Ellobius talpinus. Next base: position 601 of record LOJH01032712.1, read on the forward strand.
GCGTAGAACAGTACCTTGGGTCTGGTCCTGCACTTTAGAAGGCAGAGTTCCCAGCTTGAGCTCCCTCTCCTGCATCCTTAACTGGAGCTGAGCTCCAATTCTGACAGAGTGGGCTAGGGAAAGAGGAGCCCTCAACCCTGTCCTCTGTCCATGCTGAGCTGCCTCTCGAGGCCCTGGGGCTGGAGCCAGTGCCCCCCCCCGCATTGACTCCCTGGAACTTAGGAGTGGGGTGCTAGAGCCCTCTTCTGGCCATGTGCCCCACATTCTATGGGATGGGTTGTGAGTCCTCTTACTCAGGGGACACTTAGAGAGGTCCCACTGTGTGCTTGCTCCTGGGGCCCAGCAGAGGGCATACGACCCTCTCTTTCGCTGCCCGGTGACTTTGCTTGGATGGCATGTGCCACCACACCATGTCCCCCCAAGGATTCTCCCCATTTGCAAATGGAGCTCCTCCCCCATTCTGGCCAGGAACTGTGCCTCTACCCTCAAACCAGTCTGTAGACTGGCTGTCCCTGTCCTTGAGAGGCCTCCCCTCACTCCTAGGACCACAGGACAAGACTGCCAGATAAAACACAGGGCGCCTAGTTCACTGTGAATGTCAGGTAAACAGGAATCATTTTTTTTTGCTATAAGTATGTCCCAAATATTGTATGAGGTATACTTAAGCTAAAAATGAGTCTGTGTTTACCTGACATTCAAATTTAACTAGGTACCACATGTTTCTGTTTGCTGCCTGCCAACCCTTGCCCTGAAGCTCATTCCCCCAGCTGGCACCTGGCCTGGCCAGATGGTCCAGGTCGTGCCTGGACTTGGCCCCTGCATGCCGGACCTAGCTCTTGTCAGTGCTAGGATTCCTGCCCTCGATTCCAGGTGGACACCTACCTCCACCAGCCTGCACAGAGCAGGCTATGGACTGTCTGGCATGCTGCGTCCAGTCTTCTGGGCCAGGAGAGTGATGGAGTCCCAGCTGCAGAGTAAAGACCAGAAAGTCAGAGACAGAGGGGGCACAGTGACAGAGGCACATGAGGCCTAGAAGGGGTGGGGATGGTCCAGGGACCGAGACAGACTGCCAAAGATGCTGAACTGCAGTGGGGGAGGGGTCCACACTGTGGCAGAGGCCAGCCTGGGCCTCTGAATCCCAGCATCAGTGGGCTCACAGGCCTTAGGAAGCAGCTTGGGGTGTCCAGGAGGAGCCCCTCCCAGGGGCACACATAGGAACATTCACAGCTTCCCAGAAGGGCCCATGGGGCAGCCAGAGTGACTTTTAAAATTAGCTTCGCTAACCAGATCTGGTTATTTCAGGAGGCCCCATCCTGGGATGTCCCCTCAATAAGGCAGGCTCAGGGAGGGAGGAAAGGAGGGAGGGCAGACCTCTACATTTCAGGGTCCCTGGCTGAGTGCCCCCTGCAGCCTGAGAAGCAGTGAACGTCCAGGTCCTGGTACCCTGGTACTGAACCAGCCTGTGCCTGCAGTCACCTCTTTTGGCAACATCCTGGAGTTGGTCATAGATATCCTGGGATATCTGTGGGGGTGGAGTGGTATGGGAGGATCCCCATTTTGGGCATGGATTCTGCATCAGGCTTCACACATGGCTCCTTAGAAGTATGACAGTGTCCCGGACCATAGGTAGGTTTGTCCTGTGTCAAGGTGACACTTGGAGAGTCTTGCCCACAGGGATCTGGGGATGCCAGGGATGCGAGGTGCCCCCACTGTCTCCTGGGGAAGAGCTGTTGTTTCCAGCACCAGGGTTATTTCTAACAGAGCCTGTTGCTTCCCGGAGCTGGTACCCCCCGCCCTAGCCTTAATTTCAGCCTCGGGTTAGTGTCCTGGCTTGCTCTCCCCACCTCAGAACCAAGGGCAGGCACAGAACTGGCATGGGGACAAGAGAAACAGCACTGTCCACTTTGATCCCAGAGGCAGGATCCATCCTCGGCCTCCCTGAGCCCCACCTTGGAGCTAGAGAGGAATGGCTTGGGCCATGCACTGTGGCCTGGAGCCTTCTTCACGCTGCACCCCATTGGTGCAAACAGGCAGGGGAGCGGTAGGGGCTGGCCAGGGTTGCTCTCCTGGCTATTCACCTGTTTTTGTTCCAGGGCCCTGCTGCTCCAGCTCAGCTCTGGGAAAGATCAGAGAAGTCGGTACACAATTGAGCGAAGTCCCAAAAAGGGATGCTCAGCCCAAAAGCCTGTAATGCTGAGGCTCAGGGAAGCATTCCCAAAGTCTACCAACTATACCTGTGTGTGGAGCCAGCCCCTGGGACAGTGTCCTCTGGACACAGACTGGACTGCATCCTCTGAAGGCTTAGCAACAAGGATGTCTACGGGTACCTCTGTTCAGAGGCCCTGTCAACTCTGCTGCTGTCCCCAACCCCCATGCACTAGTGTCTGAGCCCTGTGGCTTCAGCTGCACCAAGACCATCGTGGTGAGGCCTCATTCAATGGGACCTCATACCAGGGACCACAGAAGAGGAAGTGGAGTGCCAGATGCATCCTTCCCCTCCCTGAGCCCCACCTTGGAGCTTGAGAGTAATGGCCAAGATCACCACCAGGAGAATGAACTCTGAGTCCATGTCCAGGAAGCTCTATGCTAGATGTCACGGCTGTAGGCCTTAGGCTCGGGCAGAATGCACAGTAGAGCTGAGCTGGTGGGAGATGGAGTGACCTAGGAGAGGAACCACCAAGCCAGGGCAGCTTGGAGCCAGACCCTGCTGGTCAAGGCTAGAATCTGGGTATGAGTCATGGTCCCTGGGTGGCCTGAGGCAGCCGAGGGTCATAGAAGGACCCTGTCAAGAAAGGCATGGTACATCGTAGCCTCCCAGTGTCCTCAGCATCTTCCTGGGAAGGTGGGAGTGAGGTAGGGATACCAAACTTCTAGAGAGGCTGAGCCTGGCTACTCCCTCTGAGCTCAAGTTCAATGTCCCACCCATGAGTCTCCTGTGGCTCTGTCCCTGAAGAAACCCATCCTCCATGATGCCTCCAACCAGTTGGGACCACTCAGACTCCATTAGCAGGCACCACAGCTCGAAGTGACTCTTCACTGTTATCCTGGGCTTGGAAGTTATGGCCATGTGTTCTCTGGCCTCACCCTAGCCTATCTCCTTGTCCCTTCTAGGACGGTCCTGACTTTGGACCCCCTCCCAATTTGAGGTACTCTCCAGGCTCTACACACGCAGGACCATCTCCCAGACACCTCTTCTTCCTCCACCCTGTGGCTGGTGATCCTACACTGTGACCACCTGAGGCTGGGACTTTGACCCCTTCTCTGTCCCTGCTGGCAAGCCTTTGGTGCCCCCTGGTGGCCACATATGGGAAACCCTTGAGATTTGCGGGTATGAGCTCATGGAAAGAAGATAATTGTTAGTTGATCACCTACTGTGTGCTGGCCTCTATGTCTGATGACAGTGTACCCCAGCTCACTGGATGCTCACAGATACCCCCGGAAGAGGTCACAAGCTTGCCCTGCTCCTGTAAGAGGAGACTGACTTCCTCACCACCAAGCTAAGGAGAGATGGTGCCAGGGCTGACCACAGAGCCACACTTTTCCTCCATGGGGAAGGGCACAAGGTGGGGTAGGGGTGAGGGCCATGGAAAGAAGGCCTCAACTGGTGTTTACAGACCCTGTGGCTTCCTGGCTTTGAAGGTACCCCAAGACTCAGCAGCACTGGAGGGGACAAGCTCATTCCCTCCACTTTGGGTCCTCTGGGCATTTACCTGGAGTGTGTCTAGTCGGGGTTTACACAAAGCCAGGCTCAACTCGCAGTACAATAGCGATAAATAGAATTTATTTTGTACAACCCTTACTGACATACATGTAGCCACAGGGCTTCCAAAGTGGGTGTTGGGGCATGGCTCCTAATAGTGAACAGATACACACACGGACGTGGCTCACAGCAGCTATGCCTGGCAGCCCCTCCACTGCAGTGGTGGGAAAGGGATGGCCTGGACTCCAGACCAACTGAGACCCCTCAGCCCAGAACGCCCAGGAGCGTGGGGTGGCAGGGTTAAGCTGGGTGCCGGATGAGGAGCCAGGGAGGACCCTCTTCCCAAGAGGGGACACTTGGCCATCGTGTGGAGGCAGTGACAGGACGTTGGCAGGTCTGTGGTAAATCTGGGGGCTCAGGAAAGGTGACAGGTACAACAGCCCCAGCCCCTTAGCCCACCTGGGGCCTCAGGAAGCAGTTGGTATAATAGGAGGTCCTCAGGAGGACTAACAGCCCCCGTCAGGGGCAGGTGCATGGAATGGGTCTTCAGTGACCTCTGAAATAGTCTTGTCCACTTGCAGCAGAGATGCCCCGGGAAGGAGAGTGCCTTGCCCAAGGTCCCACAGCAGAAGCCCCACAGGACTCCCTGCTCAGTGCTCCCTCTGCACACTCTGCACACCTGCTGCTTCTATGGTGGAGTGTATACACGCCATGTTCCCTCTCCTCCTACTCTGCTCCCCAGGACTCCACAGGGGAATCCAGGGGACAGAGGCCCAGGTAAGGGCAATCTAGGGCCAAAGTCCCTGCCCACACCCAGAGCCCCAGTCTGGGGTGGGGGTGGGGTGATGCCAGCAGCATCCACTCCCAGCTCTGGATAGCTCCGCCCTGCGGAGACAGCACAGATGGGTGGGCCAGGGGGGTTGGAGGCAGGGGTACCAGGGGCTGGGGTGGCTGTGGGGCAGAGGACCAGCTGCCTGGATGTGGTGCAGCTTCTTCTCCTTGTGCTTCTGAGGCCTCATCTGCCGGGAAAGGGAGATAAACTCAGAGGAAGAGGACAACAGCCTGGGAGGACCAGGTATGGGCTCCTTCCATCCATGGGTATCCCCAGCCTTCCCCATAGTCCATGATTGCCCAGTTCCTTTTGGCTCCATCAAGCTTCCCAACAACTAATAGGCAGAGGTGTGGCAGCACTATGAACCCCACTGCAAATATAGGGAAACTGAGGCCAAGAAGCACCAAGACTAGCCCAGGTCCCCAGCCACCAAGGCATGAGATTAACCCTCCTTCACCCCATAGGATCCGGTAAGTACTGGCTGACCTGCTCAGTCCCGCCTTCTGATGAGGTGGCAGCTAGCAGCCCTGTGGGGACAGATGCAGCCAGAGGTGGGGGCAGGAGACACAGAGAACCAGAAGTCACTGGATGAGCCCAAGTCTTCCTGGCCTAGAGGGGCATCCCAGCCATCGGGGTCTCCTTGCTCCCTGGGTCCCTGTCCCCAGCCAGCGCTACCCTCTCCCAGGAGAGGTCCCTCATACCATCTGGGGTGTGTGCTGCTCAGATGTTTCCAGTTGGATCTTGATCTCGGGACACGCAGGGTCCCCCGACTTGCCGGCGTCTGGGTGGGGTGATCGCGTGAGGCCTGGGAAAGGGGGCAGGAGGGAGCCACCTCACTGGCCAAGAGGAGGCACCAAGGAGATGCAGGCATGGATGGGTGGTTGGTATTGGGGTTCCCCAACCCTTCCAAGTCCCTCCCTTAGGGATCCTCACTCTTAACTCACCTCCCAGTTACCCTTTATTGTCCTGTGAGACCAGTCCACCTGCCCTGGACCACTGTCCCATGTAAGAGGCTGTCACAACGCATCCCCATGCTCTGGAGTATGGAACTAGTCCCTGCCCTCTGTGCCCAGCCCTCTCCCACCCGACGCAGCTATCCTGGTACCTGGGGAGCTGCCCCCGCTCGTGGTGCTCACACCGTCGTCCAACCATGTGCTGTAGAGGAAGGAGTCCCGCTTATGGGAGGTTCCTGAGGACGACACGCTCTCCTGGGGAGGGGGGGGAGGTCAGCCCCGCCCACAGCCCCCCCATCCCTTGTTTACTCAGCACACATCTGTGTATGTTCTCCTGGTCCGGGTCTCAGGGATAGAACAGACCCAGTCCCTGACCTCAGGGAGCTTGAAGTCTCAGAGGCCAACAGGCTGTGAAGAACCCTGTAACTCCACTCTAGAAGGTCAGCGGGCAGGACCTGTGTCTGCCAGGGTACAGGCCAGGCCTGTAGTGGGCACCCACTGGAAGTCAGTTAGATGAAAACAGCCAAGGTGCTGAAGGTGAGGCCCAGGCCACAGGGAGAGTGTGAGTCGGCCTGGCCAAGGGGAGAAGGGAAGAAGATGAGAGCAGTGGGTGCAAAGGCCTGAGGGTGGGATCGGCCCGTGACAGTTAGGGACTGCGGAGGAGCTCAGAATGTCTGAAGGAATGAGAGGGGGCAGGAGGAGCACCTGGGTCCTCGGGGGTCTCTGTGGACAGCACTGGGGAGCCATGGAAAGCTAAATTTGTCTGCATCTCCTCTGAGCTGGGACACCACTCCCCACCAACACCTCAGCCACAGCCAGGCTTATTCCTCTGCCCAAAGCACCTCCAGAGGCCTAAGAGGCCCCATCCCACCCCTGTGGGGACCCTAACCCCCCAGGCTTCTCACCAGGCCTGTGTCTTCCCCGTCTACACCTTCCGTCTCCTCCACCACGCTGGCGAAGCTGCTGGCACTGGATGAGGATCTGGAAAAGCCTTGCAGGGCTTCCGCTCTCTGGGCAGCCGTCTCCACTCTGCCACACAGTGCCGTCAGCCAGCAGCCACGGGCGAGCGCTGCCCCTCATTCCCTTGTCCCCCACCCTCCCCAGGGAAGTTCAGCCAGGAGCCCCCAGCCAAGCACCCTCTGGCTGCCACTACAGCTCTTCCAGCCCCTTATCCTCCATGTTGTCGCCCTCTGGTGGTGACTCCTCACTGCCCCAGGGAAAGTATGATGGCTTTGGCTTGATATTCAATAACTGTGATGCTTAGTGGCTCAGTCTAGTAAACATTCACTCACTGGTCCCCTGAGATAGTCTGTGATTATGGGACCCATCTCACAGACACGGAAGCACAAGGAGGGTGGCACTCAGGTCACTCAGCTCAAGGCAGACAGGGACTTGGACTTGGAACCCTCACACTCAGGGCCTTTGTGTCTCCTGCCCCAAGTCTTCTCTGTTGCAAAAATTCCACAACCCAATTTTGTTCCTGTCATACTTTTCTGTCCCTGCTCAGCAGTCTGACTCTCCAGCTCATGATGCTGAGACCTTGACCATGAGCTCTTGACCCCCACCCCCACCCCACCCCAGAGGGGACCAGCCCAACAGAGTAGCAGCCTCCTCAGGCCTCCCTGCTTCTGGTCCCACCCACTTGCCAGCCTCTTTCAACACTGCTCTCTTCATAGGTTTTTCTCCTATTTCAGATAAAACTCAAAGCTCCCACAGAGCCTCCAGAGCGATAAGCAGGTCTCTGCCCACCCTCTGACCTTGTCCCCACCACCACCCAATGGGCCCAGTCCCCCAGTTTGCTCCAACCGCCCGTGGCCTTTCTTTCTACCCATCAGGAATGCCTCAGGGCCTTTGCACTTGCTGGCTCCTCCCCAGAACCCTCCTATCTCCACCAGGTCCATCAGTTCCTCTCTGGGCTCTCTGTCTAAAAACCCACTAAGGACACCTCCTTCCTCCCTGCACCTGCTAGTACTCCCTGCTCTCTGTGCAGATACGGTTTGTTAGGTATATTGTCCAGGCCAGCAGCTCTGTGGCCCCACATGCGCACAGCTTGCCACTGTGTTCCGGAATACAGAGTGGGCACAGCATGCACAAGGCACTCAGCGGAACACCAGGAAACAAATGAGAGGCTTCCTCCCCTGAGCCCAGTGGACCTGAAACCCTACCTGTTCTTAGTTGTGGGCATCTCCGGGGAGCTCTGAGTGGAAGAGTTCTCTGACTTGGGCTCCTGTGAGACGTGCCCACTGTCTGGGGTCTTCTGACCAGCTGGAGGGCTCTCCCTGAGGGGCACATGGGAGCAGTGGGGGGACTCAGCACTGAGCCTGGCAGTAGGGTAGAATGAGGCGCAGGCTGTGAGGCGTGGTCATGGGCATGGTGTGGCCTTAGATGGGCTTTTGGGTAGCTGTCCCTTCCTCTCAATGTCACAGTCTCCTAAAGGAGGCCCAGCCAGGACTTGGCTACACCAGGGCTTGAGCCCAGGATTTATATTCTGAGTTCTGGTGGCATGAGACTCAGCTGGCCACTGCATTGTGCTCATGACAAGGGACCTGCATGACCGACAAGGGACCTGCATGACCGTCCCAGGCTGCTGGCTGTTTTCCTATCGCACGTTTCTTGCTGCCATGATGCGTCTCAGAGAAGCACATGCTTGGCATGCCCAAGGCTACACAGCTGAAGCAGGCTGAGGACCTCTTGTCTGCTTTCTGGGCTCAGCCTTGCCCACAGGCACTCACAGACACTGCCAGCCCCTCTCACTGGCTGCATGACTGGGCAGGCTGTTTCTCGATCTGAAAGGTGCTGGTCCCAGGGAACCAATGGAACTACTGTCAGATAGAGCGTTTCTTCCTGAGTGAGAGCTTTCATGGGAGGCAGAGAACAGGCGCTGGTCAGGGTGGGCTAGTGTGCTGGGTGCCCCTGCAGGTCAGGGTGAGCCAGCAGGCTGAGTGCCCCTGAGAGCCAGGGTGGGAGGTGTGCTGGTATCCCTTAAGGTCAGGGTGGGTGGTGGGCTGGTGCCCCCTGCAGGTCAGGGTGGGAAGCACACTGAGTGCTCTGATGGGTCAGGCTCCTGCTCACCCACCTCTTCTCCTGCACCTCCTGGATGTTCTCGATGCCAATGGCGCTGCTGCGGCGGGAGCCAAATGGACCAGACTTCTTCCTTGTGGGGCTCTTCCCAGGGACAATCAGGGACTGTGGGGAGAGACTCCCACTCAGTGCCCACCTGCCTCGCATTCCCAGTGGCCCCCACCTCCCCCTGGGGCCCTGCCACCGCGCCCTGAAGCCAACAGGTGATAGCAAGAAAGGAGAGAAAATGTGCTTTCCAGAGGGAGGGCTGCCTGATAGATGGGCAGGCTCAGAGAGGGCTGGTGCTGCTCCGGAGAACACACAGCATGGCTGTGCTGGACCTTAGTCCGAGAAGGGCAGGGTTAGGGTTAGGCCACTAGGGTTAGGAGGAAGGACAAATCCTCAGACTCTCGCCCCTGGGCCTCATGGGAGCTGCAGCCTAAAAGTAGTAGAGTAAAAGCAGTGGCAATCCCAGCCCCTGCCAGGGCACCTGCACCCTCAGGCTCTGTCCCCCGAGTAAGGACATCCCCCTTTACACACACTATGGCGGGGAGCCCGGCATCAGAAGCGTTGGGAGGTAGCAAGTGGTCCCTGAAGAGGTATGAAGGGAGGGACAGGACCTGCAGGCAGCTCGTGGTGTGGAGGGGACACAGGGAGAGAAGGATGGTGCTTCATGCAGAACCGGCAATATTGGGAGACGTGCAGCTGGGCAGAGGGTCTTTGAGTACCAGATCCTGGCAAGGACCCAGTCAGGGTTCTAGGGGCCAGGCCAGGGCCTGGGGACTCTGACCAGGTCCCAGTATCACCAGAGCTGTGGCGCTCTGCCCTGCACGCCCTTGGGCCTGTCCCGGGAAGGGGGCAACGTCCCCAATATGGCCTCCGTCCTGAGAGTGAGCAGAGAAGAGCGCGTGCAGGTGCAGGCAGCTCCAGAGCCACGGCCCCTGGATGGGATGACAACCTCTTCCACAGCTCCTATGCCTAAGGCGCTGCCCCGGCGTCCGAATCTACTCGCGCTTTTCCCAGGAATAAGCAATGACTGGCGTGGGGCAGAGAGGTACAGAGTGGAGGGAGAGAGAACACAGAAAGACGGAAAGAGAGAGAGAAACAAAGGAAGCAGTGACAGGTGGGTACCGCAAGAGCACACGACACGGGTAGAGAGAAACCAAGGGGTAGGGAGGGACAGTGGGACACAAAGGGGCAATGGAGGCGAGACAGGAAGAGTTGGAAGGGGTGCAAGCGGACAGGGAAGAGGAGGAATGGCAGATGGAGAAGGGAAAAAGGAAGAGGAAACAGGAAGGATAAGAAAAGGAAACCACGTGAAGAGAGGGAGAGTTGTGCAAAAACAAAAACAGAAATGGGTCTGGTTACTGCCATGGCAGGTGCTGCTGGCTTGGTCCTAACCCGGGGCCCCTCCACAGCCACCCCCAGGAGGCCAGGCCACTCCACAGGCAGGAAGGGAGGGGCTGAGAACCTGGGTTGGGGAGAAGTTGGGCCAGTTCCTAGATGACAATGGACTTGGGGACCACTGGACAGCAGAGACCTCACTTTGCTCCCCTGGCCAGACCAGACCACAGGAGAGATGGTAGGGAGAGGGGAGACTCCCGCCACATGACACAGCCACACAGCACGAAGCACAGAGCTTGGCATGCAGCAGACAGGAAGAGAAGAGTGGGCGGCTGGGTAGGTACATGGATGGATGGACTGATGGATAAACAGACAGATGAATGGCTGGGAAGATGGATGGATGTGTACGTGGGTGGATGGACAGGTGGGTAGATGGATACATGGATGAGTAGTATGATGGGTAGACATATGTTGTATGGGCAGATGAATGGATAGATGCAGAGGTGGGTGGGTGGCTGGATGGATGTGTGAGTGCATTAATGGGTAGATGTATGGGAAGGCAAAGAGGAGTGGAGGGGCAGAGCAATGGGGGCAGTGTCTAAGGTGTCTAAGGTGGCCACTAGATGGCGCAAAGCATCTAAGTCATAATGTAGGTTTGTAGCATTCGCTGACTCCTACAGAGCCTGGCAGACAATTAGTAATCATAGAGAAGGGGTTCACTCAGGAGAAGCCCACACAGAAGCCCAGTTCCAGACACACAAAAGGCAGTCACAGGCATTGAGGCCCTGGCTGCCACAAACACAGAATGCCACACAAGAAATGTCCACGCAGCAACATACATCCTGACAGACAGCAGGCATCCCCTGATAATTAGGGCTTAGCACACATCACTTGTTCACATAGCAGCCCAAGTCCTGACACACAGTAGGTGCTCACACAAAAGCCCAGGGTTGGGGCACAGAGTAGGTGCTCACAAAGTCATGTCCACACAGCAGCCCAGGTCCCGACACACAGTGATGCCCACAGCCTGACATACAGAGGTGCTTCCAGAAACCTAAGGCTTGACAGTAAATGGCACAGAACAGCAGCCCAGTCCCCAGCACACAAAGGACAGCAGGAGTTCAGTAAGGGTCAGGACACAGAGGCTACAGAAAGTCACACCCAAATAAACAAATGGCCAGGTGGAGAAGGCCAAGGGGGTGGGGAACAGTATCCCAGTATCCTGATTGGGGCACTTGGCCATTGAGAATAGTGTCTATACCGAGTCCAGTGCCCATGATGGACACATGAACAACAGGGCCATGGCAGGCGGTAAGGCCAGGCCTTAGGAGGCGGGGGAAACCAAGGGCCCGGGGCGGGGGGAGCAAGAGGTAGGAGGGCAGGGGGAATGGGGGGACACTCACTATTCCAGCTGCCTTGGCCAGGTCAGGGTTGTTGGGGGTGAAGCTCCCACTGTGGCTAGTACACACGGTGTTGGGCTTCTTGTTGCTCAGTCCCATGGCATCCATGGACTGGCTCCGGCTCCGGATGACCCTCTGTGAGAGCACAGGTGGGCTTAAAAAAGGTATGGGCTTCCTGGGGGCCTCTTACCTTTGGGGAACCTCAGGGATACACGCATCCGGTCCCTCCCCACCAGTGGCACTCAGGGTGAACCTCGGAAGCCCCACCGATTTGTGACATAGCAGTTTCCCTGTGTGCCACACAAGAGGCAGGGATACAGAGTGCTTAGGAGTAGGTGGGCTTCGGATGCCTCACCAGCATGTTGTCTCGTGGGTGTCATGAGGAAGACAGGCAATACTGAGTATGTACATGGCTGACTGCTCCTCAGGAGCCCTGTGGGACCCTCTTAGGGTTCTTTTTCCTTCTTTCTGTCCATTTCCAGACCATGCTAGACCAAATGATTCCTCAGGAGCCAGGCAGTGTATACAAACTCTGCCATCCAAGCCTTCCACAAGGTGGGACTGTCTAATGCTTACTTTACCCAGGAGAAAACCTAGGCAGAGGTGAGCCTGAGGCCCATAGGGTCAAATCCTGTGCCCTTCCCTGCAGACTCCGTTGCCTTGGAGGCATGCTTTGACCTAATCCAGGGCCCCTACTTAGAACTAGCCAGATGAGAAACCTCTAGATCCTGCTCAAAGAAAACACCAGACCTGTGTTCAATCTGTGGGTCCCTGGCTCCGGTGGTAGGGCCAGGGCTCTCTAGACCAATTTGTTGGCATCCTTTGTGGGCCACTGGACTAATATCCCTATATGAACCCACAGTTCCCACTGTAGCTGAGCCTGGGTGAGGCCACCTCCCACAAGTGAACTAGGAGGAGCAATCACTGCCTAGCGCCCAGCAGCTGGTGAGTTCAGGCCCCATCCAAAGGTGGGGGCAGAAGTCCCCTTCCACTGCCTAGCTCTAGTTTGTCCTTGCTCTGGTAGATGGAGCAGGCATTTATACCCACATTATACTAACCTAACTGCTTTGCAAATAATTAAAAAAGTTTGTGCATGATGAGCTGTCATGACCCCCATTTCCCTACTCAACAGATAAATTGAGGTTTGGAGCATGCCCAAGTTGGTAAGTGGCAGGACTGAGCTGGAAACACAGGGACTCCATACTCTCAGCTAAATCACATAGTACCAGGGGAGGTCACACAGCGAGGTCCCTCTGCAATGTCACCTGGTCCACATATGCCTCCTGAGCCCATTTCTTAGAGACATGACAGGCCTCCTCCCCTCTTTTTTGCTCTCAGACTTGGCAGTCACAGTCCGTGACACCAGTGGCTCCTTCCTGCTATCTGGAGGACTCCAGCCTTTGATGGAGCTCCCAGGTAGACCCTCTCCTGAGTCCCTCCAGCTATTAACTGCACCCCACACCAGAGCCCCACTTTATACTCTTCCTCCTGACTCAGACTGCCCAAAGCACAGAGCACATCTCCAGGTCTCAATGCACCTGAAAGTGTAGGTCCACCAAGGAACGTCCTAATCCTAGCCACACTTCTAAGCAGAGATACAAGTCCTCAGCCAGAGTCTGCCTTAGCTCCATCCCCAGGACTCAGAACAAGACCTGCCCTAACCCACCTCCAGCCACATCTCCCTCACAGAACCCTAGCCCCCCCGTCAGACCCCAATTCTAGGACTAAGGCCACAGCCCCTCTCCAGGCCCACCCACACCCGGCTGCCTCTAGCTATCATCCCCATTCCTTCTCCATCAGCCCCAGTCTGCTCGCTCGAGCCCCATCCTGCCAGGGTGGAGCCCAGGGCCTTCACCTTGAAAGACTCGAAGAAGCCGCCGCCACCGCTACCGTTCTCCATCTTATCATCGTCGCCACCCAGGCCCATCATGGACTGGCTGTGGATGTGGAGTTCCTCATAGAGTGTCTCCAGAAGGGCAACACGCGTCCGCTCCTGTGGGTCGGCCATGAGAGACCCCAGAGATCAACCCCTGACCTGGCAATTCCAATCCCGGCTTCACCTACCCTGTACGAGGCATGCGGAGGTCCTTCCCCCTCCTGCCCATGCTGGACACTGGCCTCTGCTGCCTCTCACTTCACCCGTGTCTCTGTCCGCCCCAGTCACCCCCCTCAAAGTCAAGGTCTGAACATGCCTTTTCCCTCGGGGGGGGCGTCCATCCCTTCAGTCCACATTACCTCCAGTTTGGCAAACTTCTCTGCTTTATAGCAAGCATACTCAGCGTTGATCAACTTCGTCAGCAGAAATTCCTGGAACTCAGGCCCCTGGGAGCCCCCAGAGAGGAGGAGACAAAAGGAGGGTCAGAAGAACACTAGAGAAAGGAGCTGAGCTTGGTGAGTCTGACTGGAGCTCCCGAGCCGTGCCCTGCTGTGGCCTGAGGTCACCCTCTCCACTCCCAGAGGGCTTCTCCTTGGACTCAGCTCTCTAGCTAGGCACTACAGGGGACTCTATCCCTGATGGCACCCCCCCAACTTGGGAGGGCCCAGCAGAACATGCAGGGGGAGGGAGGGATCAAACCAAGGTTTGCCATGTGTAGCTAGTGAGGGGTTGACAGGGACATGTGTGCACCCTCCCCCAAAGAAAGGACAGACCGTCAGAGAGAGGAGATGAAAGGCCACAGTCAGCTAGGGAAAATGCCAAACAGCCCTGCAGTGTACTCTGTGACCTTGCAGAGTAAGCCACAGCTTTTATCAAGACAAAGAGAGGCAGTGCAGCTGAAGGGTGAAGGGGAACCTAGATCCCCAGTACAGTACAGAGTGGGCCTTAAGGTCCTGCCTCAGCTCCTCCCACTTCAATCCTGCTCTGGGCTGCCTCTCACCTTCCTGAACACAGCAGGGTCCGGGAGGGGGGGGCCAAAGAAGGGCACATCATCTCTTGCGGTGACAGAGACCTGGAAGGAGAGAAAGCTGTTTCTGTGGGGTCCAGGGCCCACCCTACTCACAGCATCTAGAACCCCTAAATCGGTCCATGGGGTTCAGGAGGCTCTGGGGCTGCCCAGAGGGGGGACCTTCTAAGCCAGAATTCCAGCTCCTCCAGCCACTGCCCTGAGTCTGCAGGGTGGGGCCGGTCAGGGAACTGCATGAGGATGTGAAAGCTGGGGAGGGGGGTAACACCAGACAGAATGGGAGGTAAGTGGCCCCTCTAAGGAGGGGGCTTCCTTCCTCACAGCCCACAAGCCCTGGGAGGCCCCAATTTCACCTACCTTGTAGAGGGGGCCATCAGGGCCACCCCCCTCTGCCTGCACCACCACGTAGGCGTGCAGAAAGTTGGATGCAATCATGTCCGGCACAAAGGGTGTGTTCTCATCCTGGAAGACCACGGCGACGATGTCGTTTCCAATATGCCGCTTCCGCTGCAACTGAGCACAAGGCCACAGGCGTTCACAGCCTGGCCATGCAGGGTGTGGGACGGGGGTGCCCAGAGGGTGTGGGGTTGGAGGGGAGACGGAGCAATCAGAGAGCACATCTAGGGATGTGTGCTCCTGCCCACCCCCAGTATGGCAAACTTCTCTTAAGATTATTCCCGTTTCCTTGGATACCTCTGACAGATGAGAAAATGGAAGCCGAGAGAAGATTGACTCTAAGGCCTCCCGATGCCCTCGGGGACTTGAACCCAGGTCTCGAATCCGGGTCCCACCCCTCAGGCCCTCCCCTATCTCAATCCTATCTCAACACCCCCAAACATACTCGATCACTGGAAAATGAAATTAGTGTTGCTAAAAGGGAAAACCAAAAGAAGAAGCCAGTAAGAATAACACAGCTTCATCATCTATTACCCTTTTAGCACCCCGGGCTGAGGGAACGGAGTCAAGCAGATGCCCTGACGGGAACGCTCGAAACAAGGTAAACTGAATTTTGAGTTTAGGGCTAAGAACATGCCTGAACTCCCTGTTCTTTCATGGGACTCCCTACTTCCTTTTGTTAGTAACTTGGCAGCCTGTCATTGTATCTTAAAAGAGGTTCCTAACTCCTGGCTCTAAGTCTCAGGACCCCCACGTGACCCCACCAAGCCTCTTGTTCCCACTGTGTATAATCTGCTCTAGTCACATTCCCTCTCCCTTTAACTCATCTACCTTGTAGATAGATGTCATTATTAACATCACCCCACAGAGGCAGAAGCCAGGGCTTTCCTACCTCCCTTCCACCTACAGCCAGCCCTGAGGGGGGGAACAAGTCATTTCCATATCTGTATTACAGGGCCAGCGCTGAGGCTGCCATGATGGATGCGGAACAGACAAGTGGATGGGGTCACAGGTGACTGTAGGAAACAGGTAGATGGGTGCCCAGGCTACCTGCTGGGCGTCCCCTTCTGTGTATGGCAGCTTGGTGGACACGTGAAACATGATCTCCTTGTTGCGGAAGTTGCAGTACACAGACTCGGTCCCGGTCTGCCCGTGAGTCACGTCCAGGCCTCCTCGGAACCTGTCCCCAGGCCCCCAAGGCCATGGCTCAGTCTCCAGCTCCAGTCAGGCCTCCGTGGGGCCAGGACGGGGCTCCCTCCCTGCTCAGGAACACGATCCTATCTGCTCTAGTCATCTGACCCTGGGACTCACCCCTTGAAGTCCTGCAATTTGACTTTCTGGCCCAGAAACTCAAGGAACTCCACGAAGGCGGGGCTTTCCTCATTGGTGCTGAAGAGTTCCTCTTCAGACGTCTGGGGACCACAGAGAGGGGCAAAATCACAAAGCTGCAGCTCCTGAGTGACCCTCAGTCCCACTTCCTCTTAGAGTGGCCATGGGCAGTCCCCAAGCTCCTGGGAAACAGTGAGTGTTCTGGCAGGTGACAGTTGAGGCTGAGGGGGGGTGAGCCACAGGCCGGGCCAGGGAAGGTAAACACACCTGCCCCAGCTTCTGATAAATGACTCCGAACTTGAAGTTATTGCTGATAACGTGTTCATCAAAGGTGACGATGAGCCTGGAGGCCTGCGGGGAGTGCCAAGTAGTGTGTGCTGGAAGCATCGCTGTGCTCTCTCTGCCTCCACCACACACACACACACATGCACACACACGTGCACACACGTGCACACACACACAGACACCATCCTCAAAACAAGGTCATAGGGAGACTCCACTGGTCTTCTGCTGCTTGCTTTCAGAGAGCTTCAGTCTTTTGCTCTGATCAGCATCCTGCAGACCTGTGCAGGGCTGGGACCTGGCTCTGATTCTGTTGGATTTCCAAATTCTACCAAGAGCCCTGCCTATTACAGCCAAGGCCACCCCAAACCACTCTGCAATGCTCAGCTCACTCCCTGACACTTCAGCAAACTTCCTCATGTTCCTTAACAGTTCAGCCATCTTGCCTTGGGACCCCAAGCAAGTGTCCTTCCTCACTCTGAACCTGTTTTCCCCCACTGAAACCAAGATGTGGGATTTGATTTCTGAGATCCCTTCCTTCACCTTTCAGGATCACAGCCTGATTTAAAAAATTCAGCTAGAGGGCTGGAGAGATGGCTCAGAGGTTAAGAGCATTGCCTGCTCTTCCAAA
>LOJH01032714.1:0-15866 GCA_001685095.1 Ellobius talpinus
ATGGCTTACTTTTGCCACAAAGAAAGTAAACTCCATGTGGAGTTTCTTCAATGTGCATTATCTTCTCTGAAGTAGATTGGCGCTGCCAGGGGTAGACATTGTCTCATTGTCAAAAAAAAAGAACCTAAGTTATTGAAATATCTTAAATGCCAAATTTTGTAGATCTCTGAAGTGTTTGAAGATGTCTATCTAAAATATATCTTTGTTTGACCTTGAAAACATACCTAATGTGATTACAAGTTTGATTATACTGGGTAATTAACTACTAACCTGCATTTCCTTGTTATCTCAAACAGTTGATAATAATAATTTTCAAGGACTAGAGATTTGCATTGCATCGTTAAATGAGTTGTATAGGTACAATACCTTGAGCAAGAGTAGAAATGTATTACAATATGTGCTAACAAAATCAATCTCAATATACAAAATTTGTATACAATATATGAAAGTTCAATTCAATGTAAGACATTTAAAACTAGTAGTTGCTTTTTTTATTTGTTTTTCAAGACAGGGTTTCTCTGTGGATTTGGAGCCTGTCCTGGAACTTGCTCTGTAGACCAAGTTGGCCTTGAACTCATAGAGATCCACCTGCCTCTGCCTCCCAAGTGCTGGGATTAAGGGTGTGCGCTATCACTGCCCAGCTAGTAGTTGGTTTTTAAAAGTAGATTCAATAATCTACCTTTTTCTCTTATCATGTCTATATCCCCCTTTTTTCTTTCCAGAATAGATTCAATGTTCTACCCTTTTATATTATCACATCTATATTCCCCTTTTTTTCTTTTCAAAACAAGAACCTTGCATCTAATTTCCTTTGTTTAGCTTTGTTCCTGACCATTACCAATAATAACTTGTAACTAATCCCCTAAACAATAGCAAATATCCATATTCCACTGAACAATCAAAAACCACCCACCCCACCTCTTGGGAATGTGGGCATTGTATTCTTATATTTACTTCATGTTGTCTGGGAGTGACAGTATATTTAGGGGAATCCTAAAAAGAAAAATTTGCGTTAATTGTGAAATCCTAGGAGAGGTAGCTGTATCATTTTTGTTCAGTCTGTGCGTAATGGGAAAGTGTAGGGTTTGTCTCAAGTCCTAGCTAGAGTACTGTTAGGCTGAATCATCTCAGCTAGCCACCTCGAAATTGTTCTGAGCAGTTTGTAGTCCAAAGATGATCCTTAGGTGGTGTTTTTCAGATTAGTGGTGTTACCATAATCCCAGAAGAATCATTGTTATGGGGCCCCATCCTCCTTTTGGAGACTTCAAAGGTGGCTGTTAGGTGTGTTCATGGTTCACTGCAGAAAACTGGTAGAGACTCAAACCCAAAATCATGTACAGGAAGGTAGATGAAACCTCTTTCTAGAATTAGTTAATACTATATGACCATTAATATCATGACAAAAAGTTTAATATATAAACGTATTATTATATGTATATATTGTATATGTATATATTATATGTATATGGTATGTGTATATATTATAAATCTTATACCTTAAGAAAAACTGTCACAGGGTCAATATGAAACCAAAGAATTATGAGATTAGTATCAATAAAGTAGTCTTTAAACTTTTGTTTCTCTTCTGTCTCATGTCAGAGACCAACTCCTCCGAACTCTTGCCATTTTGACTTCTCCACCATGAAGGACTGTACCTTCAAACTGTGAGCCAAGATTAAGTCTTTTCGGCTGTAAGTGGCTTCTGTCAGAGTGGTTTATTACAACAAACGGAAAAGTAACTAAGACACTATCCAAGAGCAACATCAAAGAGTTACTGTGTAACTCTTTGAAAATAGTAATCTGTAGTGGATACTACAGCAGACCCCAGAGATCCCTGCCTCCCGGTGCTCGGTGCTCACTCATTCCCTCTGACGCTCACCCCAGGAATCTAAGTCAGACCTGTGATTTGGCTGCTAGCGCTAGAATTCTCACAAAACCACTTCCATTTTCCTAGCAGATTTTCTCCTTTGTGTTTTCAGAGGAAGCCAGTTAATATGTTGTGAGTGGGCTACAAAGATACACTCAAGGCAAAGACCCAAAGAAGGCCAAAGTGTTGGCATGCGCCCTCGTGTGTGTGTGTGTGTGTGTGTGTGTGTGTGTACGCGCACACGCGTGTGTGCACGCACGTGAACCACAGCATGCTTATGATTGTCAGACATCTGGGACCTGATTGCCCCTCCTTCTTTGGGATTCCCCCTGCTGAAGGTAACGACTATCCTCAGTGTTGTGTAAAAGTTTTAGCATGTTTATGAGCGCCTGGACAATATGGTCTTTTCTTCTACTTGGTTTGGAATCTTATAAACAGAGCACTTCGTATAAAGTCACTTTTCTTCATGCCATAATGAAAACCTGACCAAAAGCAGCTTGGGAGGAAGGGTCTGCTGGTTGCCAGGGCCCCAGCAGGGGTGGTGAAGGCAGCTGCTAGGCTCCTGCCTCCTTTTTTTTTTTTTAGTTCTGGACCCCAGCCACGGGTGGTGCTGCTCACATCCAGGTTAAACTTCCAACCCCAGTTAAGCTTGGAGACATACAGACATGCCCAGAGGTTTGTACCCGGGGTTGATCCTATTTTTCCTTTTCCTCCTTTCCTCCTCCTCCCTTCCTTCCTTCCCAGTGTTTGCCAGGAGGTTGTTTTCAAGCTCCTATGTAACTAAAGTGGGCCTTGAATTTTTGAAACACTCCCCCCTCATCTTGCCTTCCCCTCCCCAGTGCCAAGATAGCATCACCATGCTCAGTTTATATGGTCGCGGGGCTCAAACCCAGGATCTCGTGCATGTTAGGCAAACATTCTACCAACTGAGCTGCATCCCTAGCACCCGCTCTTCCCCGCGTTCATCCTAATTCTGCTCAACTGACAAGATCAACCAGGGTCCATTTAAAATATGTTTCTATTCTCGTTATAGTCCTGGCTGGATTCCTAACTGTTGCTGTTTGGTTCCACACTCGACGCATCGTCAAAGCTGTATAATATCCCAGTGTGCAAACATGCCAAACTTCCCCATTTATTCTCCAACAGCTTGGGGGAACTGGGAAGCTGTGTGTGTGTGTGTGTGTGTATGTGTGTGTATTGACTGATAGTGGAAGAGCTCGATTTTTATCTTCTACAGTGGAAAGCTAACAGATGATCCATTACAGATGAACAGTTTAAGAAGTAGCATCCATACAGATCTAGAGGTAGATATGTAAACATGAGAAGAATCAAAGGGACGGATGTGGTTTCCAGGATGTCGTGGGAGTTGGACAGGGGCTGCTGTTTCTCTTAGGAGACTCCTACGGAGCGGTCCACGCCTGTGCCAGGTACATGGTGCTCATTGATGAAAGGTGAAAGGAGCAGATACAGGGAGGGATACGCGGCTTGCAAACCATTAATGAAGGAAAATAGATGGAACAAAGAAAACATGGCCAAGTTGGAACACGACAGAAAACAAAAGAAAAACATAAGAAAATTAGAAAAAAAAAACAATCTTTATTTCTTAATTTATTTTGTTAGTTCAGGTTAGCACAAAGTGTCAGACCCACCATTCCAGCACCTGCGCTTCCCCCCCTCCCCCCCTGCTTTCTTTCCTTCTTTTTTTTTCTTTTCTGTTTCAAGATTACATCTATTTATTTACTCGTTTATTGCATGTGGCTGTGCATTTGGGCCTCTGTCATGCCATAGTGGGAATGTAGAGGTCAGAGGTCAACTTGTGAGCATCAGTTCTCTCCTTCCAACACGTGAGTCCGGGAGTTGAACTCAGGTGGTCAGGTTTGGTGTCAGGTGCCTTTACCTGCCGAGCTGTCTTGCCGACCCTTTGTTGCATTTTAAAAATTCGATTTATTGGTTTTACTTTATGTGTGAGTGTTTTGCCTGCCTGTATGTGTGTTCCCACATTCATGCCAGGTGTCCTCAGAGGTCAGAGAGGCCATCGGATGCCCAGGGTCTGGATTACAGAGGGTTGTGAGTCACCATGTGGGGGTTGGGAATTGTAGACAAGTGCTCCTGACCTCTGGGTCATCTCTCAAGCCCCCTGTGTGTTTGAGTCAAGGCCTCCTGTAACTCAGAGTGGCTTCAAACTCTCTTTGTAGTCAAGGATGACCTTGAACTCTAGATTCTCTGTCCACACCACCCAAGTACTGGGATTACAGGCAAGCACCACCCTGTCAGGTACCTACTTAAACATCCCTTTTAAATATTTAAAGGCCTTGTGACTGCATTGTTTCCACCAGGAGAATTCAGGATGCTCTTACTTAGGGTCAGCTGGCTCAGGAGACTCAGGCGACTCTTAGTCAGCTGACTAGCACCTGAATTCCTCTTTGCATGTAAACCACAGGGTTCACAGGACCCAGCACAAGGATGTGGGTCTTCAGGTGGATATCATTATAGCTTCCATTTTTTTAAAGAATTACTATTAGAAAATATAGTCAAAGAGAGAAAGAAATTAATGAAGCTGCTGAAATTGGGTTTGAGAGTGAGTGAAAAACAATCAGAGATAAATCATCAGAATTAAACAGAGATGGCAGATTTCAGATGGACGTGGGCCACAGAAGCCAAGAAAAATTGTCATTGAAAGAAATAACAGTGGGGATTTTTACAAGGTCTAGTCAGGCATGAAGACACATGCCTATAATCCCAGCACTTGGGACATGGAGACAGGAAGGTCAGTTCAAGCTCATCTTCTGCTACATTTGAGTTTGAGGTTTAAGGCCAGTCTGGGATATATAAGACCTTGTCTGAAAAAAGCCAACAGACAGAAACAGAGAGAGACAGAGTCAGAGATGGAGAAAGCCAGACAGACAAAGACAGAAAGAGATACAGAGAGACGGAGATGGTTGAGAGTGAGTCACTGTGTTGGTGAGGGTCGTTTTGAACCTGTGGTCTCGAGTGAGCCCCCTGCCTCAACTTCCCAAGTAGCTAGAATTGTAGGCACATGATGCCTTGCTGTCCAATAACAGTGTAATTTAAGAATATCAGTAGCAGGGGCTAGAAAAATGGCTCAGTGGCTAAGAACGCTTGTCACTGTTACAGAGGACCTGGGTTTGTTTCTAATCACTCATATCTGGTAGGTCACAGCCGCCCGTAACTCCAGTTTCAGGGGATCCACTGCCATCTTCTGGCCTCCTTGGGTACCTGCACACACATAGTGCACATGCAGACAAACATATACACATAAACACATTTTTTTTTGGAGACAGGGTATCTCTACATAGCCCTGGCTATCCTGGAACTCACTATGTAGACCAGGCTGGCCTCACACTCACAGAGATGCACCTGCCTCTGCCTCTCAAGTGCTGGGATTAAAGATGTCACACCTGGGAACACATAGATACATTTTTTAAAATAATGTGCATTAGTGTTTTGCCATGGGAAGTTTCGGGTCCCCTGAAACTGGAGTTACAGACAGTTGTGAGTTGCCATATGGGTGCTAGGAGTTGAACCCAGGTCCTCTGTAAGAGCAGCCAATGCTCTTAAACCCTGAGCCATCTCTCCTGCTCCCCCTATAGTTTTTTTAAATTAAATCTTTTAAAAAAGAACATCAATATCAAGCAGTGGTGCTTGCCTTTAATCCCAGCACTCAGGAGGCAAAGGCAGGTGGATTTCTGAAGTTGAGCTTAGCCTGGTCTATAGCGTGGACAGCAACAGCCAGGGCTACACAAGGGAACCCTATCAAAAAAAAACCCAACTATTTGGGCCGATGAGATGGCTCAGCGTGTAAAGTATTTTCTGTGTAAGAATGAGGAGCTAAGTTCGGATCCCAAACACCCATAGACAGGGCAGCACCAGTCTATAGCCCCAAAGTGGAGGGCTTGGAGACAGATGGATCTCTGGAGCTCACTGACCAGACAGCAGGGTAGCTGAAAGGGCGATGTCTATGCTCACTGAGAGACCCTGTCTCAAAAAACAAGAAAGCAAGAGACAACAGCTTGCATCAACCCCTAACCTCCACATACGGATGCTTGGGAGCATGCACATGAACACACGTGTGCACACACACACAGCCAAAATAAAACAGAACAGATTGCCCACCTTCAGCCATACAAATAAAGAGCAGAGTGAACTGAACGAACAAAGATTGTAGCTCTGTCTCAGATTCTTCAATTGCAATAATGGAGATGGAAAAGACAGTGGAGCCTCATTTTCCAATGACTGACAAAGAATTTCCAAACCTAGAATTTTACATCCATTTGGACTTTAATTCAACTGTGAGACCATGACTTAAAAAAAAAACCCATCATGCCCAAAAAGCCTGAGAAGGTTTGCCACACAAAGATTCACACTAGAACTGGTTTTTGAATAAGGCACTTAAATAGTCAGAGAAATCTGGTTGATTCCAGAAGTAAAATAAGTGAAAATGATCACCTCTGGAGTACCAGTGGATTAAAGGTCCCGGTCACCACTGACAGGCAGGTTACTTTCTGCTAGATGGAAAGATACACACAGGGCTTTGTTCATGATTTTGTTTTGAAAGTCTTGCAGCTTAGCCCTGGTTGGCCTCAAACTTGCTACATACACAAGGTTGACCCGGAACTTGAAGCAATCCTCCTGTCTCCTCCCAAGTGCTGAGACTGCACACAGGTACACCTGGAAATGTTTTTATTTATTTGTTTGTTTAATTTGTTGCATGGGGTGGTGCATACATGCCAGAAAGGCAAATGGAGATCTGAGGACTGCAGCACACCACACCTGTCTGCGCTCTATGCGCCTCCATACAGTTCATGAACCAGGCAAGGGGCTGGAGATTGAAACACACAAAGGCGCACAGACAGAGACACAGGTCATTCTTGATGCCAGAATGCCCCAAGAATACCCCCTTTGTTGTGTCCAGAGGCAGCTTATATAGGGATAGCCACGCCCCAGCCAAACGCACCAGAAACCATTCCCCTGCCATCAGGAACTCCTGAGGGTCTCGTGCTCAGAGCAGCTGTAGGCACTCAGATCAGGGGAAAACAAGTTGTTTACAAGAAATTCAGGATCTGGGGGTTCACAGCTCCCAACAGAGGACAACTTTCAGAGATCGTTTCTCTCCTTACTGGGTGGAACTTGTAGATGGAACTCAGATTATCAGATATGACTGGAATCACTGGAATCAGCTAAGTCACCTCACTGTCCTCAAGATTTCAATTCTTTAAAAAAATAAAAACAAAGCAAAACAAAACAAAAACAAACAAAGCATGATGTGGCTCGTGCCTTTAATCCCAGCACTCAGGAGGCAGAGGCAGGTGGAGCTCTGTGAGGTCCTGGTCTACAGTGTGTTCAGGACAGCCAGGGTTACACAGAGAAACCCTATCCTGAAAAACCAAAAAAAAAAAAACAGATTTACGTAAAGAAGTTAACTGCCAGGTACTGAGGCAGGAGGATTATCTGAGTTCAGGAATTTGAGGCTAGCCTTGGCAACAAGTAAAAGCCTGTCTCAAAAAAATACTTCCAATTACATTAATAACATAAATGAATTTAAAAGATCTAAAGTCCTCCTTCAGAAGAAAGAGCATGGGGCTGGAGAGACGGCTCAGTGGGTCAGCGGGGAAGAGCATGGGATTTCAAATTCCCAGCACCCACACAGAAGGCTGAACATGGCTGCAAATGATTGTAATCCAAGGTTTCTGGACACAGGCGGGAATTCTGGGAGTTCACTGGCCAGCCATCCTAGCCAAAACATAAAGCTTGGGGTCCCCATGAGAATCCCTGTCTCAAGGGAGTGAGATGAAGAATAACAGAGGATGCCTAGCATCCTCCTGTGACCCCTGCGTGTGTGCTCTCCCCACACACACCTAGTGTCCTCCTGTGGCCCCTGTGTGTGTGCTCTCTCCTCTCCCCACACTCACCTAGTGTCCTCCTGTGGCCCCTGTGTGTGTGCTCTCTCCTCTCCCCACACTCACCTAGTGTCCTCCTGTGGCCCCTGTGTGTGTGCTCTCTCCTCTCCCCACACACACCTAGTGTCCTCCTGCAGCCTCTACATGTGTGCACCCCCATCTTCCCACACACACCTAGTGTCTTCCTGCGGCCTCTGTGTGTGTGCACCCCTTCCTCCAACACACACCTAGTGTCCACTTGAGTCCTTGGTATATGTGCACCCCCTTCCCCATACACACCTAGTGACCTCCTGTGACCTCTATATGTGTGCACTCCCACCCTCCCACAAACATCTAGCATCCGCCTGTGTCCTCGGTATTTGTGTACCCCCATCCTCCCACATACACCTAATGTTCTCCTGTGACCTCTGCACGTGTGTACCCCTCTCCCCCACCACACACACAGTTAGTCCAGGTGAGGGAGCACTAACTGTAGACCCAGAAAGACAGTGAGTTGGGCTTAGAGAGTGCTCAACAGTGGAACACTGCATAGTGTGGACAAGGCTCCCATTCGGTCCCTAGCACACACACACACACACACACACACACACACACAAAGACAACAAAGTGCATATTGGGTTTCTAAAAATCCTAGCTGTATGTTTTTTATATACAACCTACCTAAACTATAAGGATGCTTTGATGTTGGAATAAAAAGGATGGAGTCAGGGCTGGAGAGATGGCGTGGTGGTTAAGAGCACTGGCTGCTCTTTCAGAGGATCCAGGGTGGATTCCCAGCACCATAGACCTACAGCTCACTCACATCTGTTGCTTTGAGTCAAGGGGAATCTTTCACACTCCTCTGGCCTCTGTGGACACTGCTTGCACGGGGTGCACAGACATACAAACAGGCAAAGCACCTTTACAGATAAAAAGAATTTTTTTAAAAAAAGAGTAAAGAAAAGAATGGAGCCAGGCATATGTCACATGCCTTTATTCCCAACACTTGATTGACAGAGGCAGGCAAATATGGAAAAAGTTCTATCAAGCAAGTATAAAGACGGTCCTCTACCCAGGGAGGTAGAGACAGGAGGATCTGGAGTTCAAGAATATCTTTGGTCTCATAGCAAGTTAGAAGGAAATCTGCACTGCATGAAGTCATCACACCAAAAGAGAACTGTGAAGGTGTGCAATCACATTCATATTAGGTACAATGGTCTTTTAGCCACAGAACATTGTTGCAAATGAGCAAACCCACTCTGTGATGATGAATGACATCATTCTCCAAGAAGTGGTTAGCAATTTTAAACTTGTGTGACCTAATAAAGTACATGAAGCAAAAAATTGATAGAGCCACAAGGAGCAATGCCTAATGTATCTGCAGAGTGGGAGATTTAGTTGAGTTACTCTTAACTGAGTCGAACGGCAGAAAAGCTGCAAAACAGATCTGAACGACAGCATTAGCGAGCTTGGCCTAATGAATAGAGAGTTCTGCAGTTCTGGGAGGAACGATTGTTTTTTTCTCACACATGAAACATGAACAAAAATTAAAGAAACCACAACCCATTTTCAATGCCTACAGAGTAAATAGGCCATTTTGTCTGAACAAAATGTAGTAAAGCCAGAAGTTAATTACAAAAAGTAAAATTTTAAAATGCATCCCAAATAGTGATTTCTAGAGGTAGGGAAGGGGTGGCGGAGAGGGTATAAGGAAAACTGGGCTTGGCTAGTTCGTGCTAACATGTACTGAAATATCACAACGAACCTCAGTAATATGTGCGATTAATATATGGTAAGCAAAACCAGGGGTTTAAATATTTACCTCTGAGGAAACTAAAACAGACTGCAAAACAACTTATGGGTGATCTTAGTTTGCTTTCTCATGCTGGGATGAGCGCCACAACCAAAAGCAACGTGGGGAGAAAAGAGTCTGTTTCTCCTACAGCTTCCAGTCCATCAGGAAGAGCAGTCAAGGCAGAAACTGAAGCAGAGACCACGGAGGAGTGGGGCCTACTGACTCGCTTCCGGCTTCCTCTGTTTACTGTCTTCTATATCCAGAACCACTAGTTCAGGGATGGTACCACCTACACTGGGCTGGGCCCTTCATCATCAATCAAGAAAATGCCCCATGGGCTTGTCTTCAAACCAGTCTGAGAGGGACATTTTCTCAATTGAGGCTTTGTTCTCAGACGACTTTAGCTTGTGTCAGGTTGACAAAAAAAAAACCTCATCAACACATGGATTAAAGAAGTCCTCAATGCAGAAATAAAAGGCAAATGAGTGACAGACATGTTTGGTTGACTTTATATAAATGAAAAATAAAAGTATGGCAGTTTAAAAACATGTTTAAGGAAAAAGATTAATCTAAAAACCATATGCATAGGTTTATTAATTTAATAAAAGGAGATTTTAATCTATAAAAAAAAGAAGTTCTCAATGGAGCTGGACATGGTGGTACATGCCTTTAATCCCAGCATTTGAAAGGCAGGAGGTACTACGTGAGTCCAACACTAGCCTTGTCTCCATAGTAAACTCCAGGCCAACTAGTACTACAAAGTGAGACCTTGTCTCCAACAACAGCAAAAAAACACCCTTATGGGGCTGGGTGCCTGCCAAGGCTCATTCCTGTAATCACAACGCTTGGGAGGCAGAGGCAGGCAGATCTCTGTGAGGCTAAGGTAGAAGAATAACAATTTCGGGCCAGCCTGGGCTAATATCATAAGCTTCTATCTCAAAAAACTGAGGGAAGAAACAAAGCAGAAAGAACTAGAAGCAGTGACGTGAGCTTGGCGATGTCCCCGGACAGAAGATCAAGAGATAGAAATTGTTGATTAAAAATAATAAACTGAATTTTTAATAATATTTTCCAGACATACTCAATGTGAAAACATGGATGGGGAAACAAGATGAGAGTGGAAGGCCACTGGGCTTGGGCAGCTGCTAGCATGAGAAGGGGGGACCCAATCTAGCACAAGAAATCAGAGCACAGGCAGAGTGAGGGAGATGTCCCCAGTGGTGGGGCAGCCTGAATGGAGTGTCCCAATACGACCAGGCTTGCTTGAAGGATGCTGAGGGAGGCACTACACAGCTTAGCTCAGGAGAACCACACAAGGGTTTTTTCCAGGAAGCCCAAAAAGGATGAGAGACACCTAGGGAGAGATGGCAGAGGTGGCAGAGCGTTGGCACATCCGAGGGCATGCATCAACTAAGAATGCTAAGTGTATCACTATCTGAGGACAGAGTCTCAAATATGAGACAGGAAAAGCTCAGGGGGTTGGGTTGGGATTTAGGGGATCATGTGACTCACGATATCCAGTTTAGACAGAAATAAATAAAGACAACTCTTTATAGCTGAGTTTTGTCCACTGAGAAGTCCTGGAGACGGAAACAACACCCAAAGTTAAACATAAAGTCAGATGTACTGAGTGAGGGCTGACAGAGCTAGAAGCGGGGCAGGTAACACAGTACACCCCGAGCCCAGCCACGCAGCCCCGGTGAAGGGCACTCTTTGAAAAGTCGTCACAAAATACAGCCTTAAAACCATGAGACATGCCAGGCAGTGGTGGTGCATGCCTTTAACCCCAGCACTCTGGAGGCAGAAGCAGGGGGGATCTCTGTGAGTTCAAGGCCAGCCTGGTCTACAGAGTGAGTGCCAGGACAGCCAAGGCTACACAGAGAAACCCTGTCTCGAAAAACTATGAATAAAAATAGAACCCATGAGACAGGCAGTCCGAGGATCTGTGCTTCTTTGAAAGAAACTGTGTATTCAAAACAAAATAGCTTGGTTGGTGGTATAAGCAAAGTCCTGGGTTCTAACCCCAACACCAAGTAACAGTGGCTCTAGCCGGTAACCTCAGGGATATGGAGACAGGGGAATTAGAAATTCAGTGTTATCCTTCAACACTGGAGATGATCTCAAAGGGGAAAAACATCATTTTTGTTTTTGAGTCAGGGTTTCTCTGTGGAGCCCTGCCCATTCAGGAACTCACTCCAAAGACCAGGCTGGCTCCAAACTCAGGAATCCACGTGTCTCTGCCTTACAGATGCTGCTGTTAAAGGCGTCCACCACCACACCGAGCTTCAAAGAAAAACATTCATGGGTGGTAACACGCACCTGTGATCCTAGCCACTTGGGAGACAGAGGAAGGAGACTCGGGGCACACCTGAGGCCAGTCTAGGCTACATAATGATCTTAAGACCAGCCTAAATTCCGGGCAGAGGTCGCGCACGCCTTTAATCCCAGCACTCAGGAGGCAGAGGCAGACGGATCTCTGTGAGTTCGAGACCAGCCTGGTCTACAAAAAGATTTCCAGGACAGCCAGGACTGTTACACAGAGAGGAAGAAAAAGAAAAAAAGAGAAAAAGACCAGCAAAAGCAAAGAATAAAGCCTTCACATACACATATGAAGGAATAGTGTGTTAAAATAAAGAAAGTTTGAAAATCAACTCTCTAAGTCATTAGAGGAAAAAGAGCAAATTAAACTCAAAGTAAGTAAAGGAACTAAGAGAAGAAATCGATGGGATAGGAAACAGACACGCATTAGAGGAAAATCAATGCCCCTGAAAGCTGCTTCTCCGGCAAGATCGATGGCATTGATAAACCTCTAGAGAGACTGATCAAGAAAAACGAAAGGAAGATGCAAATTATCAATACATGTTGATTGGAGTTAGCTTTCCTCATAGGCTAAACGCTCACAGAATGCCAGAGTTAGAGCTACAAAGACCAGATTTCTCGAAAAAGCCTAGTGTCTACCCGAGTCCTTCCACCCAGTCTCCTGTGTTCCTACCTGTTATTCGGTTATCTGTGCATTCCCCTTCCAATATTAGCATTGGAATGTGCATAAATGGAGCTGATGAGATGGCTCGCGGGTAAAAGCTCTTGCCAATGGTGACCTGAGTTTGATCCTGGAAGCCCACATAAAGGTGGAAGGAGAAAACTGACACTACAAACATGTCCTCTGGCCTTCACATGCAGGACCCAGAATTGCACAATTTTGCGTGTGCACACGCGTGCGCGTGCACACACACACATACACAGGGTTTAATAATAATAAGTATATTTTTAAACAGAAATGAGTGAGTATAGCATGAATTCTAATTGATATTAATAATAAAAACCTGGAGTCAGATATTAGGGGTTGACAGCTGAAATCAGAGAAGCAGAGCAGTCAGCCACCAGCTCTTACCTCTATGAAATCCTCACTCAGACCAAATGGGGTGTCCTGTCTCTACAAGTCCTCAGACTGTAGCTCTGTCCTGAGTGCCTGTCTCCTCCCACTTTATATCCCTCTCTCTGTGCAGCCATATCCCTTCCTGGATCTACCTCCCTAGCTTTGGGATTAAAGACCTGCAACTCAAAAATACTGGGATTAAAGGTGTGAGTCATCACTGCCTGGTTCTGTTTCTCTTTTAGACTGAATCAATCTCTTGTAGCCCAGGGTAGCCTTGAACTCACAGAGATCCGGATTAAAGGTATGTGTCACCACTGCCTGGCTTCTATGGCTAACTAGTGGCTCCTCCATGCTCCGATCCTCAGGCAAGCTTTATTTGTTATAGCACAAACAAAATATCACACAGCAGAGAGTGTGTTTGCACTGTTTTAAGGGCTGATTTGTCTGTCACACAGAACTGTTGGGAAAGGCTTAAGATTCCTGTGATGTAGTTGTGGGTCTTCATGAAGCAGGCCTGTTCTGTCAGCTCTTAGTAGGAGGCTTGCCAAGAGCTATAGGCTGGCCTGAGCTACACTATTAGACCTTGCCTCCAAAACAAAAACAAAAAACCCACAGACACCAGGATTTCTGTGATACCCTCAAATATAATTAATATATTCAAATAAAAACTTATTCTGGTTCAAAAATAGATGCAAGTGTGTGCTCAATAGATCAGAGAATGCAGTCATGATTGATAAATATCACAGAGACTCCCTAAAGGACCCTGACTCCACAGAAGAGGCCATCCAAATTAGTTTTCCAGTCTATTCCTCAGAATCCTGTTTTAGATCCCAAAGATCTGCTTGATGGAGACTCCATTTATCATGCAGCCAGCATAGTTTGTGACCAACGAACAGGTGCATCTTCACCTGATGGCGGACTCTTCAAAACATTTTCACAGACTGTCTACTTCTGTGACCCCCCCCCCTTGGATTTAGGAAGCATTCTGCAACTTTTCCTGTGGTGGTACCCCCAGACAACAGAAAAGCAGACAACAGATCAAGGAAAACAATGCTACCCAAGTCTAGCTTGGGGAACCCATGAGTTTCCTGGGGGTCATTTACAGGAAATAGATGAATCAAGCCACAGCATTACTGACAAGCCCACCCTGCACGGGAGATGACTGACGACAGCTGCATCCCTAGAGCATGCTGCCCAGCTTGCATTTGCTCCACCCGGATCTCTCCTTTCCAGCATGCACATGCACGCGTCTCACACACACACACACATCCACACATACGCACACGTGCACACACATGTGCGCACACACACACGCATGCACACTATATGCACACACACATGCGCACGCACACACACGTTGTTGTATTTTCTTTTACTCTAGCGCCATGTTGGAATGCCAAAATGGTGTCAGCTATTTTATTCTTTTTACTCTTACTCTTTGGGGGCCCGCCGTCCAGCTCCCAAATAAACACATACAAAGACTTTTTCTTACCTATGAATGCCTGGCCTTAGCTTTGCTTGTTTCTAGCCAGCTTTCCTTAACTTATATTATCCCATCTACCTTTTGTCTCTGAACTTTTACCTTTCTCTAGTTCTATATATCTTTTCTTTCCTTCTTATTCCACATGTCTGGTTGTGTGAGTGGGTGGCCCCTTCTTTTCTTGCTCCTCTCTTTGTTCTCTCTTGCTCCTTCCTGCTGTGTAAGCGTTAGTTAATAAGAAGTCTGAGCTAGTAGGCCAAGCAGTATTATAAGTAATAGTTTCTGTGTTATTATTTGGATCTGGGAGGCTGGGAACAAAAGAGCAGTCTCAGCCTACAAAATGGGGCACCAATGTGGGCCAACTACAACCATATAAACCTGGAAAAACTTGGAAAGAAATTCTAGACACAAAAAAAAACTGAGCTAAGTATGGCTTCCTGGTAGCAGCATTTTCTCAGGTGAGCTCTGTTTGCTAGAAACAAGCAGAGGCATGGCTCCTCTAAGAAAAGGCTTCCTGAGTCAGTGGTAGCAGCAAAAACTGTGAGACTCCTTTAAAAAGGCTTCCTGGTTCGTGCTAGTTGCATGAACAGCTCTGGCTCTTTCAGGAGGCCCAAGCACTTGAAAGGGGTTTGTGGGTAGCGTGCTGAAAGTTACTTGGTGGCAACATGGGCCAACTGCTTACCAGAGTTGAGGTGATGAGCGTGGCTCCAACCCAGCAGTCCCAGAGCTGGTGGTAAAGGTACCTCTGCCATATTGAAAGGCTCAGACAGGCGGAAACAGCATCCAGGGCCTCTGGGACCAAGCTGCTTACCATTTTAAAAGTGCTCCTGGTCAGAAATGATTAAAGATACTCAGTAAAGACAGATTCAGGGAAAAAAAAGACCTCTGAATGGGTAACAGTGTTTAAAAAATGTACGTAGGCTTGGGAGAGAGAGGAAAAAGAGTATAGATGTATAGATAGTTATAGAACAACAGTAAAAGCAATATAAAAGGCATAAACAGTCATAGATTAAATGAGTAAAGATAATAAAATAAACATTAAAAGTAATAGAGCTAAAAAGAAATAAGCCATGTAAAGATGGAAAATACACAGAGAGTCTGGATTGTGTATATTATTGTGTTTTCTTTAAATTTTTGACTGTGAATGAGCTAGGTACAGAGAGACATTTCATTGTATGGGCTGCTGAGCTAAACCAACATATATATTTTAAAGGTATCTTTAAGGATATGTTGCTTTGGAAAAGAGGTTCTGCTTTTTTTTCCACAGAGGACAGGAAAGCTGTGGATTCCTTACTGGCTAATTAGGTTTGATCAAACAAGCCCCCCTAAGCAATGGTCCATATGGTCCAACATCCATGACAGCTTCAGGCTGAGATGAACCTACCACTCAGGATACCCCATGAAAGACCTGATTAACAGCACCCCCAATCAGCAGGAAGTAGTCTAGAGAA
>LOJH01032715.1:6315-16478 GCA_001685095.1 Ellobius talpinus
AAAAACAAGGGCATCTCTATACGGCAGAAATCAGCACAAGCATTCCACAAAGGATAAATTGCTCACTCCTTACAATCCGCTGAGACATGTGCCACCATCCTGAACCACAGATGAAGAAACACTGCTCGAAGACTTAATGGTAAGTGTGATGTCTAATCCAGTTAAAAAACAAAAAACAAAAAACATCCTGGAGTAGTGCATGTTTCACTAACTCTGAATTCTAGCCTTCTAACCTCCTGACCAAAGAGCTTACCAGTGTGGATGTGGCAGAGAGGTAAGATAACCCCTGAACCCACAGTGAAAAAACAAAACTGATACAAAAGGTCCCTTAGGATTGATATTGGAAGCTAATTCTCAAAATAGATTTTGAAAAGTCAAAAGCTTACCTGCCATGAATATCTGAGGAACTGGGAGGATGGCAGTCATACTGTCTGCCACTCAGCTTCCCACTTCACTACATGCTAAACAGTATTTCTATGCCATGACTTGGGTGTAGCGCACTGAAATAAACTGTAAAACCACTAAAAACTAAAGTCAGAAGAGGAAACACCCTCCAATTCTCCATATAAACATAGAAAGTAGCTTTTGTTTAGAAATCTTCCTGTGTGCCAGCATGTCTATACTAAAACGGATCCCTCGGACTACCAGAAAAGCAAACTGGGCTTCCCACAGAGGGCACTGTAAAGTTTGACTTCCTGCCTGAGCTGCCAGCTATGACGGACCCCATCACCAAGAGATGGACCCATACAGTATTTTACTAATTTCCATATTTAGCTCCTTGTTTTCTGTGAATACAGGTCGACACTTCCAAAATTAACGAGAGGACAGAGCTAATAGACACTTCAGAGAGGAGTCACAGAAGGTCGCCCTGAACCTTCCTCCCTCCCCAGAGGCAGCTGCACCCCTGAGCAGTGCTCAGATCCTGAACCGGCTCCTGTCTCCTGCTTGGCCTGGGCTGTCTGCTATCAGTCCCCTCCTCACCATTGCCTGTTTCTCACCTAGCCAACTCTTACTCTGCTTCCTAGCTTAAGAATCACCCAGTCTTGTGGGGTGGTGGTGGCGCACACCTTTAATACCTGCACTTGGGAGGCAGAGGCAAGCAATCTCCAAGTTCCAGGTCAGCCTGGTCTACAGAATGAGTTCCAGGACAGTCAGGGCTACATAGAGAAACCTTGTCTCAAAAAGTAAAACAAAATAAAAACGAAAACAAAACAAGACAAAACAAAATCACCTAGTCCTGTGACCCTCCCTGACCCTTTCCAAGGTCAAATTCTAGGCTGAAGTGCTCAAACACCCCTCCCCCATAAAGCAAATCCCACTGTAGAATCTAACTGCTTACTAATTATCCTCCACTAGACTAATGCACTATTCAGCCACCATCTCTGAGCAATAGGGTTTGCTTGGCCCTGTGTACAGTGACAGGCAGACAGGTACAAAAAGACAAAAAAAACAACAAAATCCTCTGTGCCACAGTTGCTGCAAGTCAGTGTTACTTGATGACAGTCTGCAGAATGAAAGAGTGGAATTAGTTCATTACATAAACAAGGTAGGCGACCAGAGGAAGGTTAGTGGTCATGTGACGGTGATTCTGTTTTTCCATTTCTCCCATGGCTGCCACCCTCTCAGGATGCACGCCTAGCACTCTTCCAGATTGCCACAGAAACAAGCGGGACAAGCAGGAACTTTGCGGCAGACTTGATTTTAAGGTCATTCATTTACTAACTGGCTCTTAAATCAGTGGTTCTCCACCTTCCTAAGGCCGGGACCCTTTAATACAGTTCCTCACGTTGTGGAGACACCACAACCACAAAACTATTTTTGTTATTACTTCATAGCTGTAATTTTGCTACTGTTGTGAACTGTAATATAACTGTTTGTGTTCTCTGGCGGTCTTAGGTGACTCTCCCCCAAAGAGGTCAAGACCCACAGGTCCCGCCCCTTAAGCAAGCTGAACTTCATTAGCCTTCTCTAAAATGGAAGCTCACAAACCCAGACCACGGAGTGCTGGATGGTGCTTACATGAGGTTCGCACACAGTGTGCTGCCTGCACAGCACTGCAGAATTGAGCGACCCAATGTTACAGCAAACCAAGCAGGCGAAGCCAAGTCCACAGGTCTCTGGGTTTATTCTGTCCTCAACACGGTAAATTGACGCATAACCATAGACAGGACACTATGCAGTTCTCCAAGGGCAGCTGGGCTCCTAAGATTTAAGAAGCCTTTAGCTGTGTGATCCTGTGTTTGGCTACAGGATTTGTTTGTCACATGCTAAGAAAGCAGTCTAGAGAACCCTTGAAGTCACCCGTCTGATTCTGCCTATGAGGTGGTAGAAAGTGAAGGAGCGTGTCAAAAACAATTGAATGCCCGTAGAGAACTTCAAGTCAGGTTTCCCACACAGTGCACCTGCATTCTTTAGCCTGTAAAAAGGGCACAAGGATGGAATCCATCTGACGATGTAAAACAGTCCATGGGACCTTCTCCAGAGAGCTAAGACTCCCTTCATTTTCAGAGTACTTGACCATTTAATCCAGTGGTTCTCAACCTGTGGGTCGCAACCATTGTGGGGGGGAGGTCGAACAAGAATCAGATATCATATACCCTGCATATCCGATATTTACATTACGATTCATAACAGTAGTAAAAATACAGTTTTGAAGTAGCAACGCAATAATTTTATGGTGGGGGGTCACCACGGCACGAGGTATTAAAGGGTCATAGCATTAGGAAGGTTGAAGACCATTGATTTATGATTTAATCCTTCCACGACAGACACCTAAAAAGACTTGAGCTGAGAACCAGACAGCAAATGCCAGTCTACCTCACTCCAGTCTCTCCAAGGACTCAGCCCTCCAGCCTCAAATCCCTCTAGTCGCTAGGGCAACCACCTAGACACAGTGACGGAATATCCCCCATCCCTCTGGGTAGGTTCGCCCCCCTCTTCCTTCAACTGGCTCAGCAGCCCAGAAGCATCACACTCCTGGGGCCCGGGTGCGTGGAAGGGTTCTCTCCGCCTCTCCCTATAGATAGGCTCCCTTATAGATAGGTTCAAGGGTTCCAACGAACCCCAGCCTGATCTCCAACCTGATGAAGAGCCCACCTGTGCTGTTAGGTTGGTCCATTTACCAAGACTATCGCCCTGTCCCCACGCTCACTGTCTGAAGTCCGGAACCCTCCTCCCACCTTCCTTTTTCCATGCAAGCGCGGTCCCTTCCCCAGCCTCCCTGTTTACTCTCCTCTGAAGTTCTCCGTGGGTGCTCTCAACCCCATGCTCGCCCCCGCACGACTGTGCCTGCTGTCTGTCCAGCACGGCAGGTCCCGGATCCCACCATGTAGAAAACAGGCTGGACTGTTTTCCCGGACCACCCTCAGTTTGTTCCAGGCTTTTGCCACTCCTCCCGAGACCCCAGCCCAAAGCCCCACAGCCCAGGAGCATGCTAGTCTTCTGGCCTTTGGGACATCCAACTATCCAAGAGACTTCAAGTCTATTTTAAACCCTGCACCATCGCTGTTCCGCGTCACCTCCTGCCCCCTCCCCCTGGAACGCGGGTGCAGTTCCAGCGACTCGGGTAACACCTTGCAGGCACAAACCCCAGCCATGCGGAGCTCTGGGATCTCCCAGGAAGGGTCCGACCCTCGGCGAGTCAGCCACTATGGAGGCAAGGCGGTGCCAGACAGAAATCAATCCCAGGGTCAAGGGACCTCTAGCCTGAGCAAGCCCGGCGCCCCAGTCTCTGGAAAAAAAAAAACGGCACCCACAGTGAGAAAGGGGGCCCCACAACACTCCCTTCAAGCGCTCCCCTCCGCCTGCCTGATTTACTTTCTTTCTAATCACACAAGTCTTTAGCCTGAAATAATCCATTTAGCTTGTAGTTCTTCAGAATATAAGAATTAGGAACAATCAGCAAATTCAGACCCTAGATAGGTCAGAGACCTGTGTGCCCACGTGCAAGTGTCCCCACTCGCACTCCCCATGCAAGCTAGGATCTAGCCCTAAGTTTCCACGCTGACACATTTTTAAGAGAAAATACATTTCACTCACCCGTCGGTCTTTATACCCTTTCTGGGTTGGACTTCAAGGGAAGTGGCGGTAAGGGGTGAGTGAGAGACCCTTCCTTCTTTTCTCCTCACTTCCTAAAGACTGGAAATTTCCATTCTGTGATAGGGGGCAGCATCCCTAGTCGCTGTTTCTGCGGACCCTCCCTTCCAACCCAGCCACCAATCGCAGTGCAGCAACCTGAGATGTCAACAGAGCATCCTCCCAGGTGGAGACCAGCTGTCCAGCTGTCCCCTTAGAGTGCTCCCTCCACCCGCGCGGGGGCCCTTGTTACCAAAGATCTTGGTGTTGAGTTTATTTTTACGGTTAAGTTTCTTCACTTTTTTTCTGTTTGCATTTTCCTGTGTGCAGGAATGTTTATTGATAGCCATCTTTAAGTAGGTAAAAGTGTTCAGCATAATCAATAAACAACCTCGCTGTTTTCAGGGACTGCCAACCTGACTGTCATGTAGAGAAAAAATAAAATAGGGCAAAAACAGATAGAAAATAGTGGTTGCAGTAAAAGTCACTTTATGATCCCCGGTATACACGAAGTTATAATAAACTGTATCTTCTGTTTGTTAGAGGATCTACCTAGCATTTTAAGGAAAAGGGTGTATATAAACCATTTTCTGATACTGAGCATAATTCTTGCTTCAAAGAAAGTCCATGTTTATTTAGTAATAGTCAGGGGTCATTCTTTTTTTTGTTATTGTTGTTGGAGGGGGGTGTTCACCAATGGAGACTTGCCCTCAAAGGATTTAACAGACTCACCAGGGACACGGAGTGTTGTCTGAATTCTCATATGTACAACGTAAATTAATTCAGAGTTGCCAGTCCCGCAATTTGTCCTTCCCAGGAACACCCAGCCCTTCCTTCTCGTTTTATAATTTCTGTACTGGAGCGGTATCGTAACATGGGCAGCACCTTGGGGCTCCCAAAGACGTAACAACAGAAGCATATAAAGGACACTCAAAGTTCTCTGTTAGTGTGGACACACACCAGATCATACAAAACAATTCAACAGCAGGATGGCACTAGGCATAACTTCTACCACAGCATGATTCTGTAACCAGCTACCCCCGCCACCATCCAAAACACAATATATAAGAAATATTTAGTTTCATGGGAGCTGGTTGCAATCCTGACCAAATATGATGCACATGTTTTGTTTCTCCTGGCAACAAGTTCATATTCTGTGGAGTTAGATCAGAGCAGGATAATTTTGAAGTCCCCTTTGGCTTGTTGAAACTGGGTTTTATTTAAACTATGGTATTTCTCTGTTGTGTGTTCTTTAATAAAATGTAAGTAAGAATTATGTAGAAAGCCACTTACACCTCAGAGTGGCAGGACCGGGAGAGCAGGGTCAGGGGAAAAAGAAAGGGGCTTGCGTCTGTCAGTGCCTAACCTGACACACTGTAAAAGCAAAGCCAGGCATGTAGGCAAGGCGTCAATGGAGGGAAAACACAATCAATGATGGAATGAACTCCTGACAGAGGAGCAAACACCCAGCTTTTAAGAAACAAAAATCCATCTTTCTTTCTCAGATTTTTTTCTTTTTAAAAATTTATTTATTTTATGTGTATGGGTGTTCTGCCTGCACGCATGTCTGTATGGCACACGTGTGCCTGGTGCCCTCAGGTCGGAAGAGGATGTCAGATCCCCTGGAATTGGAGTTGTAGGCAGTTGTGAGCCACTACACGAGCACCGAGAATTGAACTCAGGTCCTCTGCAAGGGCAGCAACTGATCTTAAACACTGAGCCATCTCCCCTGCCAACTTTTTAATAAGCTCTTTATTTAATCAGTTCTTGGCATCTGTACCTTGCTAGTACAAAAAAAATCAAAAGCAGCTCTGGGTCATTGCCTGATTTAATAGGAGACTATGGGTCATTCATTTATGTATGAATCAGGCTGTGGGCAGAGGGGAGCGATGCTGGTCTCATCTATAAAGCAGTGGCATTCTGATTAAAGTTCAAGTCACTCACCTTTTGTGGCGATTGTACTTCAACAGAGCTGCACAGGAATGTGGAGAGCGTAAGGCAACTGGAAAGCCTGTGTCTCTCCACTATGAAAACTTGACCATGAAAGGCCATGGAGCAATGACCCAGCTCTTCCAGCATTGCTTAAACCAGTGTGTGAGGGGACAGGAAGTCGACTGACTAGTGGTGTGAATGTCCTTGTAGGATCACACTGTCTGAAACACACTTTGGTTTAGCATGAGATCATTCACTGGCCTGGAGAAGATGATTTATACCCTAATTTTACAGTCACCACCCTAGGACAAATTAGTCACATTCTCGTGACTCGCTTTCTCTGAAAAATAAGGGACAAGTATTGATATACTGCTTGCCTGGAGTAAATTCTTTTCGGGCAGTATCACAAACTCACTGGGTGAGGAAGGAAAAGAAACTGTTGAGGCTGGAGAATGAGGACTAAGAAACAGCTGGGCTATGCTCACACTTAGTAAACTCCACCAGCTAAAAGATCTCCACTCAAAAATCTGGAAGTGCCTCTGCATGCAAGCAAACAGTCAAATGTGCCAAGGCCTCCGCCCTCTTTTCTTGCACTCTCCCTTAGGGCACCCACCATATGCTTCCTAACTGCTGGTATTATAAAGCCCTCAGCTTCCTAAGGCCAGTGGCCTTCCATACCTCCGTGTTTCTCAGCACTGTCCCCTTCCCGGAAACCTTGCTATGGGTTTGTCACCTCTACCTTTTCTCACCTCTTAAACCTGAGCTCTCATGTTCGTGCTAGGGTGGTTTCTCTAGGCAGAGGTTGTGAGGGGCTTAGACTAATTTCAATAAGAAGGGGGAAATCTCCCGTACTACACAAACATTGGGGAATGTGAATCTCAAAGCCTCACCTCTTTACCCCTCCATGCAACTGCCACTGACCCGCCAGAAATCCCTATTCTGCTTCGCTAGAGACCAATGTCCTTCCAGCCCAACTCTGATGAAGCTGTCAGGGAAAAAGACAGCACAGGTCTCTTATTGCCATCCTCCCAGGTCAGTACAAGACCATAAACTCAGGGTTATGTGCATGTGGCAAACTTGGATGGTGAGCCATCTCAGAAGAGTGTTCTTGTCAGGAAATAAAAAACTGAAACTTGGGCTCACCTGATTGTACAAAGGAACACCCTTGGGAGCTCGTGTCCCTTAGGTGCTGCCTTCCCTTGAGTGGCTTCTTACTTCCAGATTCTGTCTGCCTATAAACAGCCCCACAGCCGGGCAGTTGTGGCACACACCTTTAATCCCAGCAGAAGCAGGAAGATCTCTGGGAGTTCAAGGCCAGCCTGGTCTACAAGAGCTAGTTCCAGGACAGGTTCCAAAGCCACAGAGAAACCCTGTCTCAAAACAAATAAACAAACAAACAAAAACCCATCCCCAGATTTGTGTATTGTGGTCCCTCCCTATCACTTTCTTCAGAAACCTGCACTCATGGATTCTCCTACTGGACAGATTTTGACTGGGTGCCTCCTGAGAGGTGTGAGAGGATGTACATGGGTGCAGTCCTATCCTTGTGGAGACTGTAACGTGGCAGGAGAAAGTACTGCCATCAGAGTGTGCCACACAGATGTATAAAAGGGCAGGACTGCACCGAAGGGAAGATTCCGCCGCAGGAATAACGCAGATGAGTCTAAGGCTGTTTGGCTTGGCTTGCCTGGCTGGGTGCGGCTCAGCTTACTCACACACCTGTGGTAGGCAGCTGTGTGTGGATAGTGCCCCTGAGATGGTGTGAGCCTACCCGCCATCCTTCTGAAGCCGTGGGCTCCGGAGCAGGACACCTCGCCTGCTCAGGTGCAGGCTATGCTTCCCCCCAGAGTCTGTCAAGCACGTGGTGCTCTGCTTCATTTCTGCTAGGCTGCCTGGGTGGCCTCGCCACCCTGAGTGCCACAGTTCCCTCACTGTCGGGTTGTTCTCCTTGCCATCTGAAGGGAAATGATCTCACTTGTGTGTGTACGTGGGGGGAGCAGGGGTGGGGGGCAGGAGGGTCTTTCTAATGTGGGATCTTCCACTGGTTCAAAAAAACAAGGGAAGGAGACATTTTTACCTCAGCTTACCACAAAGAGTTCGAGGGAGGTTTTTAGAGCCTTTAAGAAGCGGAACTGGAGGGGGTCTCTGAGAGTGGGGTCTGGTGTGGAGACCTTGGGGATCTCAGTTTTAAGAAGGACACAGCATGCAAACCAGAGGGAGATTCCCTTAAACCTTAAACAAACAAGCAAAAACATGAGAAGATCGATTTGAAACTGAGATTTACAGTCAGCCCCACATCTCTTCTTAAACCTGTGTTGACATATTGCAGCACGCTGTATGTTAGGAAAGACGGGTTGCAAGATTCTGCAAATATTTAACGAGTAAAGGACAAAGTCATATCTCAGCTCATGGTTCTGCTGGTCGCTTGTAATGTAACCGATTTTCGTGTTTACCAATTGAATTCATAGAATCCAGGGGAAATCCAATCAAATAAACTTGGTCATTCTCATTCAGTGGAACGAATTAGTGAGTGAGTTTGTCAAGATAGCGTGACATTTTGGTCCCTGTATATAAATTCCAAATATCCTCATTACTTTGTGCTTTCTGTCCAGAAACTCATTATTTTGTCTCCTTTGCTTTCCCTTTGCAAGGGTCCCTTAATACAGGGCCCCACTCCTGCGCCACACACACCTTT
This sequence comes from Ellobius talpinus, assembly GCA_001685095.1. Taxonomy (NCBI): domain Eukaryota; kingdom Metazoa; phylum Chordata; class Mammalia; order Rodentia; family Cricetidae; genus Ellobius; species Ellobius talpinus. The sequence continues at coordinate 15,017 of LOJH01032715.1, forward strand.
GTGCACATTAGCTTGGTGACAGGTAGGAAAGAAAGCACACTGAATGAATAGAGTGTGGGGCTGAGGCCCTGCTCTAACTTCCGGCTTAGATGTTCTTGCCATTCTTATCCCAGCTGCCTGGTCACTTCCCTGTTCATTCTTACAAGGCAAGAAAATTTATTCCAGGCACAGGGGGATGGCTCAGGCAGTAAAGAGCTTGCCTCACAAGCAGGAGTAACTGAGTCTGGATCCTGAACACCCACATAAAAAGCCAGGCATAGCTTGAAATCCCAAGGTTGAGGAGGCAAAGACAGGAGGAACCTGGGGTTTGCTGGTCAGCCCGCGCAGCTGAGTTGGCAAGCTCCAGATTGAATGAAAAACCAAACAAAAACAAAACAAAACAAAACAAAAAAGGGGTGTGATGAAAAAAGATAACTGAGATTGACCTCTGGCTACCACAAACACACACACATGCACACATGCATGCACACACACACATATACACATGCATACACAGATACACACATGAACACACATGCATGCATACATGTGCACACAGATACATACACATGCACACAAACGGAAGGGAGGGAGGGAAAGAGGCTGTGTTGGGATCACAAAACTTTTGATCAGAGAAACCTCCAGGGAAGCCAGGAATGTTAAACATGCGGGGTTTGTCTTTTCAAGAAAAAGATGTATAACCTGTTCACCAACCAGAAAGTTGGGAATAGAGGTGACTAAGAGTCTAGGTAACCCCTGTGCTATCTGTAGGTCCAGGTCATAACCGCCTCCTGTCCCAAGCTCCCACAACCAGGACTGGAGGTAGTAGTCTAGAGGACCTTTGTGCTATATGTTTAGCCCAGGGCTCCCCGGACTACTGCACCTATCTGTATGACTGAGACCACACCAGGTTCTCCCCCAGGCCCTTAAGATAACACATGCAACCTATCTCTAGATCCCATCTTCATGCAAGCAGTGACCTGTTCTCCGAGAAGAGTTTCGGTGTAATTATGCCTCCTGTGCCCAGGGGATTGTGTTACACCAGGAAACTTTTTCCATAGTGTACCGTACTTAAATATGCTTACAATAAACTGTCCAGTATCAGACGCTGGAGCCATGGTTCTCAACCTACCTAATGCCGCGACCCTTTGATACAGCTCCTCACATTGTGGTGACCCCCAACCATACCATTATTTGTATTGCTGCTTCATCACTGCAATTTTGCTATTGTTGAGAATCCTAATGTAAATATCTGTTTTCTGATGATCTTAGGTTACCACTGTGAAAGGGTCCTTCAACCCCCAAGAAGTTGAGACCCACAGGCTGAGAACCACTACTCTAGAAGTTTGAACCAAACCCACTACTCAGACTTGAACCTAGTTCCTTCCTGCCTCATATGGCCCTGGTGTTTGCAAAGACCCTCAAGGGGCAGGGGGTGGGGGAGAGAGAGAGAGAGAGAGAGAGAGAGAGAGAGAGAGAGAGA
>LOJH01032716.1:0-16478 GCA_001685095.1 Ellobius talpinus
GCCGTGCGGGAGCCAGGTGGGACGAAAGCAGGCCTGCTCCCCCTTCACTACAGTTCTTTAGTTGGGAATACTTTTATGTGAAGTACACTGGGCTGATCTTACAGTTGACACAATTATTCTACTTCTTCATAGAACTTGGGCTCAATGGAAAGCAAATACTGAACTTTTGTTACTCTCAATGGATTTTACAAGATATAATGTGGCTTCCAAGTAATTGTTAAAATTACATAGGGGTGAGGATGGAGATGAATACAGTAGAAAGAGAAACAAGGTTAAAATATCAGTAAGGATGTCTGAAAAAAGTCAAAAGAGGTCAGGCAGTGGTGGTGCACATTTTTAATCTCAGCCCTCGGAGCGCAGAAGCAGGCAGTATTCTGTGAGTTTGAGGCCAGCCTGGTCTACAGAGCATCTTCCAGTACAGGTTCTGAATCTACAAAGAAACCATGTCTTAAAAAAAGGAAAGTCCAAAGGGATTAACCATTTACCTAAAGTTAAAAGCCTATGGATGTCTTTGTATATAGACGCATTCATAATGTGAACAAAATTCCTTCATCTTTCTGATAGTACTCTCTAAATGAACCAAAGGCCACCTATCAAAATTCTTATCCCTAGGCAGGAAATGCCTTCTTTAAAGTTGTTGGTCATAACTGTCCACAGATTTCTGAAACATTCTTTGCTATTACTGTTGCCTTTGGTTGCTTCCCCAAGGTAAAAGGTAACTTCTCATTGCTGAAGTCACCATGCTCTTCAGATTCATGTCCAAGAGTCCACTGAACAAGAAGTGTCCTGAAAGCCACCCCTCTGAGGACTAGCTTCCAAAGAAGGTAAGCAACCAACAGTCCTCCCGTTGTAACCTGCGTGCCTCCACAATGACTAGAATACTTTGATAACCCCAAGGGTGCACTTACGACAAACATATGCTGGAAGTAACCAACAGGTCTCTAATTGGGCCTAAGATCCCCTCCCCCCAACAAGAGGAAAATTATGACTTGTGCTAGAAATCTACCTCACTACCCAGGACTAGTAAAGTCCTGTACCTTGGAGGAAAACCCTCAACTTCCACTTATTAAATCAGAATAATCCCTAACTATATTCTAAATATTTGTTCTTTTACACACAGATAAGTGTCATCTTCTTCAATCATCAAGGAAGCTTATCTTTGCAATGGATGGCCATTACAGAAAAGCCACAACCAGTCAAAATGCAGAGTTATGGAGCCCAGTCACAATGGATACATCTACAAAAATAATTCCCGAACCTAAGGCTCAGAGATCATTATAGAAGTGGGTCAGAAAGATTGTGAGAACTAGAGAATTAGAGAGTGTGCTATGATCTTGTGTCTCCTATAAATATCAGAAATTTTCATGGTACCAAAAGAAGCCATGCAAGCTTCCTTAGAAGGGAAGCAACCAACAGTCTGTCCCAGGAATGATGCCCATGTAAGCCAACAATGACCAGCATAGCAAGACAACCCACAAAATCTCACAAACACAACTGCCTAAACACAAGTTGGGAGGAAGGTGACAACAATAGGTATGCTAATGTGGACAGGGGAAAGAAAGCCCAGGAGGCCTGAACCCAACAGAACAAAATGTAGGCAACTAAGGAATGCTGAGACTAGGAAAAATGGTCGCCCAGGGAAGAGCATACAAACTGGTTACCCAATACCAAAAGGTCAGTCCAGGGAACATTTATACAAATATGAGAAGGTCATATTGAAGAATTTAAAAATACATACATACACACATGCATACATACATACATGCATATACATATAAAGTATAACAATTAATGAGACTAAGGAATCCATGAATTTAAAAGAGAACAAGGAAGGGAATGGAATATAGGAAGTCTTGGAGGGAGGAAAGGGAAAAAGGAAATGTTTCAATTATATTATAATTTCAAAAAAATTTAAAAAAGAAATCCCCAAAGGTACTCTACCAGAGATATTCTACTAGAATCTGTTATTAAAAGGGGTGAATACAGGTAGGTAAAAAGAAAATTCAAACTTGATCAAAGGTTATTGATTTGAAAATAACATTCTCCCCCTAACCTTCCCCTGTCAAGTAATTTCTCTGACATTTGCACTTTTATTATAGCAAGTCAGGCCCCAGTTTTCTCCATGTGTTAATATACCACAGGGAGCCATCCATACAGGAACTTGTTTGTTAAGTGCTATGTAGTCATCCATTGTTTGTGTGTCAGATGTCAATTTGGTCACCTATAGTGAGGTTGTCACCAGGGCCAACTGTACTTCTAACTCCCAAAGTAGAGATGTGTATTCCTTTTAAAACTTAAGATGAAAAGAAGAGTTAATCTCTTAATGATGTCAATTGGCCTCCAAGTTTGGTGGAAATGCAAGCAAACAAACAAATACTATATTGTCAGTAGGTTTGACGAAATTTCCATTTTTGCAAAACTGAATGGAGGAAGTAGATGGAATTAAGTCATGGCATCAATTGTAATAATACATTCTTTGCAGTTGTGTTGTGGGATATTTGTACACTGTATGAAGATATAGTGCTGTGACTGGATGGCAAGAAATAGCTAGGCGGGAGAGATAGGCAGGCCTGTGGGCAGAGAGAGAGAAGTAGAAGACCACATGGTAGAATGAGTCAGACACAAAAAATTGGAGAGAGGTAAAAGTTATATTGTAGATTGATTAAAAAATACATAGGTTAATTTAAGTTATGAGAGCTAGTGGTACAAGTCTAAGAAAAGGCCAAGTTTCCATAATTACTAATAAGTCTCTGTGTCATTATTTGGGGCTGGCAACCCAAGGGAGAGTCCTGTTGTACATACAGTTGCCACTACTTGATGTCTTAGACATTTGTTCCTTCTACCTCCTCACCCTTGAGATTAAATTATTTTTAAGTGTGTATGTGTGCACAGATGCCAATGGAGTAGACGGGTCAGATCCCTGGAGCTGAAGTTCAGGAGATTATGCGTCACATGATGCAGGAACTGTACTCAGGTCTTTGTAAAAGTAGTTTGTGCTTTTAGCTGCTGAACCATTTTCCAGTCCTCATCCTTTAGTTGTAGAAGACAATTTTCTCTTTCATGTTAAGATCTTTTAAAGAGATAGTAAGTACTACTGAGAAGATTAAAGCTTGGAAGTGTCTTTACATACTTTAAGGTAAACAGTGAAAGTTGATCTGTTATGATTAGCTTTAGCATCTTAAAAACTAACAGAATGATCTAATATCTAGTTTTGCTAATAGACATGTACTATTTCTAACTACATAAACATCTGAATTATATGTGTTTTAACAAAAATATATCACTAAATAATCTTAATGAATTTTAATTATTAAAACTTCATATCACTGACTTAATTCCTTTTATAAAATATTTATCTATGTCAATAAGAGTTGGCAACTTTGAATTCACAGCTGATTTCTCTCTAAGGAACAGCAATAAATAAACTCACATATTTATTTTCCTTCTTTTTAAACTAATTTTTTCACTTATTTTACATGCTAAAGACAGTTTTCCCTCTCTCCTCTCTTCTTGTTCCCTCCCCCAGCTCTTGGCGATCTTCCCTCTTCCACTTCTCCTCAGTTCAGAAAGGGGCAGGGTGTCCCATGAGAGTCAACAAAACGTGCTATATCACAAGCTCCTCCCCCTGCACGAAGGCTTTGTGAGGCATCCCTGCATGGGGAATAGGTTCCAACAGGCCAACTCATGCACCAGCGACAGGTTCTGATCCCACTGCTAGGAAACATACAAAAGGACCAAGCTACACAGCTGTCACATACATGCAGAGGACCTAGGTCGGTCCCATGCAGGCTCCTTAACTGTTGGTCCATAGTCCACGACCTCTCAATTCAGGTCAGCTATCTCTGGCTTCCCCCATCATGACCGTGATCCCCCTCAGGCTCCTACTATCCTCCTCTCTTCAACAGGACTCCTGGAATTCTGCCAAGTGCTTGGCTGTGGCTCTCTGAATCTGCTTCCATCGGTTACTGGATGAAGGCAAATAGGGTAGTCACCAATCTGATTACAGGGGAAGGCCACTTCAGGTACCCTTTCTGTTAATTGTTCAGAGTCTTATCTGGGGTCATTGTTGTGGATTCCTACATTCAGAAAAACACAGGGTATAGATTTTCCTTCTTTTTTATCAAAAGTTCCTTTTTCATACAACGTATTAACATGACAGGTCCCTTCCATCAACTTCTTTTCAGTTTCCCCACAACCCTATCCTCCCAGCTCTATGCCCTTTCTATCTCTCTCTTAGAAAACAACAGCATATGTGGGGATTCTTTCCTATATGCACACTCTGATGATTGCCTTTATAGGTGGAGATATGCCACATCCGTTGCATTTGCAGGCTTTCTTTCCCTTGAATTCTAGTAGTGCATTTTTGGGTGGAGGGTTTGTCACATTCACTACATTTGTACATTTTTTTCTCCTGTATAATTTTTTCTCCTGAATTTACTGATGTTTTCTAGGATCTGAGCTACTGATAAAAAATTTGTCACATTCAAAACAAACAAACAAACAACCTCCAAAACAAAAAACAAACAAAAACACAAGGGCAGGCAAAGAATTGTTGAAACAAACAACAATAATGATAATAATAAAAAACAAAAAAGATACAGACAGACAAGCAGACACACATAATACAAGAACAAAAATCAGAAACAATGATATACAAGCAAAAGACAAATAAGACAACAACAAAAAAGTCAAAACAAAAAATATGAAACAAACATCTATAAAAATACCATTGAGTTCTCTTTGCGTTAGCCATCAACTGTTGTTCCTTAGGCCTATCGTTAACGTAGTTAATATACCCAATGAGACTCTACTGGAGAAGAGTAATTTTTGCTTTGCAAGTAGGTGCTGGTGTGGTTAGCTCCTTGGTGAGGGGGGGGAGCCCATGTCCAGTAGGATCCCATTTGGCTTGAACCTGAGCAGTCCCAGTCAATGCTTCCACAGAATCTGTGATTCATAAGTGCATCAGTTTTATGTATCTGGAAGACACTATTTCCTGCAATCATCTAACCCATCTGGCTGCTATAGGAAGTCCTACAGGCAGTAGTTACCCGCCCACTGGGGCGTGGCCTCTTATACTATTTATGCCTATGTAGAGCATGCGTCCAGTCTCTTTTTCCTCCTTTCCGGCTGGGGGATTCGGTTTCTGATCTCCGTTCCAGCAGACGATTCTGATTTGTGAGTCTACCCCTAAATAAATAACCGTCTATTTCTCAACTCTGAGCTAGTGTGGGATTTCTTTTAAGTGTCTTTCTTCATCTGGCTCTTAAAATCATTCTGGCACTTATTTCACATAACTCCCTGAGCCCTGAGTGTATGGGCTTAAAGAGACATCCCATTGAGCACAGTGTTCTAAAATCAGTCCCTACATGTTGTTCTCTGTGGTAATTTCCATTTACTGCAAACATTCTGATAATGGCTGAATGAGGTATTATTTATGGGTATAGCATATATTCTTAGGAGTCATTTTATTGTTATGTTACTTTAGCAGAGCAAAAATATTTGGTTTTCTTTTAGATCCAAGGCTTATCCAGTATCATATTTTTGGCCAAATGAGCAGTGTCAGACATAAGTTCCATCTTGTGTAGTGGACTTTAAATTCAGTCAGAGAGTGGCTGGTTACTTCCATAACATTTGTGCCTTTTGCACCAGTAGATGATGCAGGAAAGCCAATCTTGTAGGTGGCGGGATTTGTAACTGTATTGCCGGTTACCTTTCGCCTCTGGTAGCATGCAGAGTGCCTTCCAGCACCAAGAACAATAATCAGTAGAAGTAAAGGCTCTAGTGAGGCACCAGCTCAACTTTTCCATGATTATTGAGTTGCCTAAGTGATACCTTCAACATTAGAAACTGACTATCAGCTTATGGAGTGTAACCAAAAATTTAAGATGGTTGGCGTTTCCACAGAGCCTCTTTGGCCTACAACTCAACTAAATGTAACTTAGTCTTGTTACTGGAGGTGTCACTTGATGGTAAAAGATGTCTAGTTGGAGCTTTGTTTTCCCCATTATTTGGTAACTCCTTCTATATTTCTTTTATCTCTGTGTATATTTTAGGAAGCTTCTACATAGTTGGAATATGATCCCTCAAATGAACTTTAATGTTACTTTGCCTTCTCATATTTTCTTTTTACTCCTTTCTTCTATCTCCATCCCCATTTAATCCTCCAACTCTAGTCTCCTTCTGTTTCTCCATAACTATATATTCTATTTCAATAAGACACTCTTTCTTAACCCCCAGTCACTTACTTGATATCTAACCTCTGTGGTTATACAGATAGTAGCATGTCTATCGTAGGGTTAAATGCTAACATTCACATACAAGTAGAAACCGAATATGTTTCTTTTGGAGTCTAGATGAATTCATTCAGGATGATTTTCTTTTCTAGCTCTATCCATCCATTTACCTGCAAATTTCATTTTTAACCAGTGGAATTATAATATTCCTCTGTTTAAATGTACTACATTTTATTGGTATTCATCAGTTGGTGGACTTCTAGGCTGTTTGCAATTTCTGGATATTATGAATAGAGTAGTAATGAACATGACTGAGCAAGTGTCTGTGTATTAGGATGTAGAGTCCTGTGACTTATATGCCCAAGAGTGTTATAGTAATAGCTTGAGGTAGTTGTATTTCTAGTTTCCTATCTAACTACCATATCTATTTCCATAGTGGCTGCACTGGTTTGTATTTTCCCAATCAATGAATGAGTGCCCCCCCTTCTCTTCATCCTTGTCAGTATGTGCTGCCACTTGCTTTATTGATCTTAGCCATTCTGACAGGAGTAAAATAAAATCTTAAAGTAGTTTTGTTATGTATTTCCATGATGAGCAAGGACAATGACCATTTCTTTAATTTTTTCTCAACTATTTGTATTTCTTGTTTTGAGAATTCTCTGTTCAGATCTGTGCCTAATTTAATTTGGTTATTTGCTTTTTTAATGTTCTGTTCCTTTTGATTGTTTATTTATTTTAGTTATTAACCCTCTATCAGATGTGTAGTGGGTAAAAATCTTCCCTATGATGGCTCCTTTGTTCAAATGATGGTGTCCTTTGCCTTACATATGCTTTTCAGTTCCATGCGGTCCCATTTAATAGTTGTTCTTAGTGCCTGTGCTATTAGTGCTCAGTTCAGGAAGTCTCCTCCTGTGCCAGTGAGTTCAATACCGTTCCCCATTTTCTCTTCCATCAGATTCAGGGTATTTGGTCTTATATTGAGGTCTTTGATCCATGTTGAGCTTATTGGGTAGGGTGGTAAGTATGGATCTGTCTGAAATCTTCTAAGTGAACCATACAGTTTGGCCTAAACCATTTGTTGAGGATGTTGTCTTTGCCCCCCCCCACTCTGTATTTTTTATTTCTTTGTCAAAAATTAGGTGTCCATTGGTAAACTGATGCTTTAAAGGAAATAAATAGATTTTCCTATACAATGTAACTGCCATTTTCATATATATATTACTTCTCTGGAATAATCAAGAAAGATATTCGGAAATAGCAATCATAAATTTTTTTTTATAAATAAAAATTTTTATAAATAAAATCATAAAAATAAAAATATTCATGGGGTTATTATCACACTAATCTTTGTACTTAGATTAATACATATTAAGAGCAGAAGAGAAAACAAACAACATGTATATTTTTTTCAGAATTGTAGAACTAAATCTCATATATACCAAGGTAAAAATAGATGCTTGATTCTATTGGGGACATATATCTGCACGTTATTATTAGCTCTTGAAAATGAGTACCATAGCCTTATGTCATATTTCATACATGAAAATGTCCCCTTTAACGATATAGTAAATCATTTTTTATATTCTTTCTGTTTAATCTTACAAAATGGTTTTATTCCACCTAAATGTTAGGACATTGTTTCCTAGGTGTGCACGCAGGTAGGTGAACATTACCCCACTCATTAGATGCCCTATGTGTGTTTGTTCAGTAATAATGAATGAGATAGATCAATTACTAGGTTTATTTTAATCTAGATTTTTCTTTTTATCCCAAGGAAGATGAAAAATTCTCTTTTTGTACAGAGAATATATAGTTTTAAATTTTTCTCTAATACTGAACCATGATGCAATTCTTTAAGTGAATCATAATCTGACCTAAAGAGTTTATACTCTAAACTGGGTTGTGGTGGTGCATGCCTTTAATCCCAGCACTCGGGAGGCAGAGGCAAGCAGATCTCTATGGGTTCGAGGCAAGACTGGATTATAAGAGGAAGTTCCAGGACAGGCTCCAAAGCTACAGAAAAACCCTGTCTCAAGATGCCAAAAAATTATAAATTAAATATAGATTTAAAAAATCAACTTGACACTTGGAGATTTGATCTGAAGAAGAAAAAAATGTCAGTGGCTCTTTAAGAAAAAAGTCCACACTTTCTGTAAGATACAGATCTTGACCTCTTTTGTATAATGCTTGGAAAGGATAGTTCAAATCAAGTTTCAAAACAATCAGAATTTTCTTGGAATGATAAGAAAAAACATTTTAAATTCTACCTCACTATTAAGGGAGATTCTTAGGTTTTGGAATCCACTATGCAGTGTGACCCACTTAGCCAGAGAGATGTCTATGAAAGTATTACTCCCAGATACTTCTCCACTTAGACAATGATCTATATTGTTCTACAGGAGTTTAATTTGTATGTTTTTGTTTTTTGTGTTTTCCACGGTGTGGAGGGATAGAGCAGGAAAGGGCGTGAATGTTAGATATTTCTTCTTTTATGACGGCTTTGGTTTCTAGTTTGTAGAGATTACTTTATTTGAACAGTTCCCCAGTATTTGTGCATAGCAAAACAATTTCAAAGATTATCTCACAAACAAAACAATTTCAAAGATTATCTCACAGGACTGTGCATGCTGAGCAGCATCAGGTAGCTGTGCAGTCTTCAAGTTCTGCCTACACTGAGAGCAATTTTGAAGCTGTCTGCATGTTGCAGAATATTTAACTTTGTAAATATGTGTTGTACTTGTTTAATTATGTAAAGATGTGCTGTTGTCTTATCTTGTCTGCCTAAGGCACCTCACTAGTCTAACAAAAACCTAAGTGTCCAATAGCAATGGAAGAAGTATGGGTGGGACTTGTGGGCAAGGACAGTGAGGAGGAGGAATTTAGGATTGAGAAGAAAGAAAAGGAGACAACAGAGAGATGCCAGGAGCCAGCCAGACATGGAGGAAGCAAGAAAGTAGGACATACAGGGCAAAGGAAAGTTAAAAAAGCCCCAAGGTAAAATATAGATGAATAGAAACAGGTTAAATTTAGTTAAAAGAGCTAGTCGGACAAGCCTAATCTAAGGTGGAGCAGTCATAATTAATAAGTCTCCATTTCTTTATTTGGGAGCTGATTGGCTGTCCAAAGAAAATTCTGACTATAGTCTGTGCAAACATTACTTGATTGAAATCAAAGGTACATACTGTGTTGCTGTAGTTCTCAAAGGCGATGTTACACTGCAAGCCCCATGGACAAATAGAATAGAAAAAAATCAACCTTTAGTTTTCTAAGTGAACTCCAGAAGATTTAACTATTTCTGTAAGTATCCCATTGTTTTTTGCATGGATGTTAGATTTTATTTCTTGTCAGCTATTATAAAAGCTTCTGAAAAGAAACAGATTTATCCCCCAGTAGATGGATGCTTTACTCTTCTGCATCACTGTTTACACGAAGCTTTGTAAGCTCTTAAGTCACAACAGATAATTGTCAAAATGATGAAGCAGTAAAACCCCACACCACCAGCAGTTAGTGTGGTTGTGCTAGGGACAGATAGCAAGACTTCAAGCGTATGCTCAGTTTGTTAGTAGGCTAGGGAAAGCAATCATTTATGAAGACATATCATAAACACAAGAGAAATAAAAGCCCTGGAAAAATTATTTTAGGACCCACGTACTCTGTGAATGCTGCTTATCTTTGTGATTTGTTTCATATATGTTCCAATCTATGTGATTTATTTTGCTTAAATCATGTCCTGATGTAAATGCTGCTTAAAAGGTAACTATGAGAGATGCTTGATCATCATGTATTCATGTACATCACAAACAAATGTCTTTTGTGGATATCCTTCTAATTTAAAAAGGACACAAGTAAGGGCAATATTGACAATTACTACTTTAAAGTAATAGTTTTATCACACAAATGCCACTTTCACTCTCTCCTTTTTAAGGATTTGAGTTTTATCAGCTTTCTATCTTACAGTGGGTGTTGGGTATGAGAACTATCTGCATACTTACTTTTAGCCTTAGAACGTCTGGCTCAGTTTCTGTTTTCTTTAACTAGGACATCAGTGAAAACTATGTTCTGTCTGTGGTGATGTATCTGAGTGCAAACAGAACCCTGTTAGCCATTATGTACCTATTAGCTCTGATTACCTTCTGATAGTTCTTCACCAGTTGGCTTCTTTCACTTTGACAGATCTAGTACTTTGTTTAACCTTTAAGCCAGTAGGGCAATAACACAGCTGACAGAAGGAGAGAAATAATTAAGGAAAACTTAGCCAGGACATTTAAAAACCTCTAACAAGGCAGATATTTCTGTTCAATTTAAAAACTTGTCAAGGCATGCATACAATTCCCCATAATTGCTACGGCAAAATGTTTCATTTTTTGCTAGATTCAAATTAATTTTAGAAATGTAGCTTAATCAAATTACTAAGTGTCTTCCTTTAAAAATGTCTATAATTTACACTCTGAGGAAGTAAGTTTTAATACTGTGATACTCTAAGTAAAGTGTTATCCAAGAGTACTTATGACTTTCTGGAAAATTGGAAAATCATAAAAAAATACATTTGTAAAGCATTGTCTAAAAATCTGCCAACAGTCTGAGTTTTACATTTTCTGCAAAGATTAATATAGGTTTTTGGAAAATAATGTAAATCATTAAAAAAAATCTAAGTCCATATTGCAGCCAATGGTAATTACAAGAAAACAATATTGGCTTTTATTTAGAAGTACTTCTGCGAGCAAACTTAGATAACAACTAGGCAGGGAAGGGTGCTTCCTCACTAACTCCACTCTGAGCCTGAGTCTGCTGTCGAGCTTACTTCACATTTGATGCATGTGAGTTATCTCTGTGAAAGGGCATGTCACAGTCTGGGTCCTCCTTCCAGCAGACACATTCACCAAGAGCAGTTAGAAAAAGTGATTCATTGTTGCGTGAATGTATTTAATTAAAGTTGGAAAAACTTCTAATTGAGAAATTGCAAATACTCTCTCCAGATAATTAATAATTTGGCAGTTTATACAACATTATAATATAATGTATTCAATATTTTCCATAAATAATTTATTACGATTATTACAAAATTCCTCTTTCTTATTTTTTCTTCTCCCTTCTTCCCCCCCCCATATGACCTCCTCTTTCTTTTGCTAGGATAATATCAACTAGTTTTGGTGTTTTATCCTTGTCAGATATAGGACACTGAAATAAAGAAACATTGCAATTGTCTCCCATGTGTAACTGACAAGTCTAATTTAACATTGTTCTGTGCATCACTTACCACAAATCTTAAGTTCTTTATTATCAACTTTATTGTAATTGATTATAATCCTTTCCTACTTCATGTTTGTGCAAATATTTCTTAAGATTCATGGTCTTAAGATTACAGGTGAAAAAATGCAAATAATATTAAAATTATAATATTCTCAGCTGTATAGACCATATTGCTTTTTTAAAGCAGAATTTCAACCAAAACAACCGAGGTAGAACATTAAACGTTGTCAATACCACTGATAGTTTTTAGCATATGAATTTTACAGCACAAAATATGGAATAGGCAAGATATCCTATTTTAGAATTATGAAAAAGGAAGAACACTTCTACAAATTAAAGGGAGAAAGAAAAAACTTCCATCCAATCAACCATTTCATTGCATTACTATCATTGCTGAAGTGATTGTGTTTTTATAAGATGGCACAGTGGAAAAAGAAGCCTTATGAAGTGTCAGGGAAAAGGGAGTGCTTGTGGGTAAGAGTGTGGGCAATACATCTCAGACACATAACACCTAGCAGAGTCTGGAGATGAGAGCGTCTGAGTTGTGCACTGAGGCCTGCACAGTTGGCCAGCACTGGCCAAGGTGCCTGGAAATGAGAGAATCTGAATTGTGCAATGGGGTCTGCAGGGTCGGCCAGCATTGGCCAAGGTGCAGAAAGGATAGGTTGAGCAATCTCCTAATTGGACATGAAAACTTAGAATTGCAAAAGTAAAAGTCTAGCTCTACAGTTGGAAAACTAGTTAGAAATCATTAGATGTGTCTAATAGGCAGCCCGCCTCTAGTATAAAAATAAAAGTGTTTACTTGATTAAAGAATTGGAGTGTAAACGGAGACTGCTCATTCATTTCCTGGCTGCTCAGAACTGAATAATCGCACAGAAACTATATATATATAGTTTCTGTGCGATTATTTATATATAACTATTTGGTCAATAACTTAGGCTCTTGCAACTTGAATTAACCCATTGCTATATTATATTTTACCATGAGGTTTGTAGTTTGTTACCTCTTGCTTCTTAGGTGGCTACATGGTATCTGTCTCTTTTGGCAGCTACATGGCATCTCTTTGACTCCATCTACTCTCTCTTTCTCAGTTCATATTTCCTGCCTGACTTTACTTTGCTCTGCTAATTTATTGGCCAAAACAGCTTTATTTATTAGCCAATAAAAGCAACACATGTACAGAATGACTTCCTACATCATCTCCCATTTTCTGTCTAATTAAAAAGAAAGGTTTTAACTTTAACATAGTAAAATTACATATAAAAGACAATTATCAAGCAAGAATTGCAGTTACAATATTTATATCTAATTTATTTTTATCATAACTCAGGAAAACTATAACTATCTGTCTTCAACTCTTCAAAGACCCCAGAAGGATATAGTGTTACCTAAGTAAACAGGAAGTACATTGTAAGCAATTTCCAAAACTTTATAATTGACAGAGATAGCTCACTGTCTAGATGGTTACCCAAAGATCTTCTGTATGTTTGGGGCATTCATCTTCAGCCTACAGGCCCATAGTATCTAGCAGACTTTTCCATAAAGCAGGGAATTTATTCTGCCTTGTACTGACAAAAGTCATTAGTTGCTTTCTTCTATTTTCTGTAGAATGTCTGGCAGTTTCTTCTGTGAAGCAGGAACCCTGAAGGATCATTTCATCTTTTGGAAAGTTCAGCAGTCACTTTTATGTGGGTCCTCCCTGTGCATTTCCTACAGCATCTATCAAGCAGTCCAAGCAAGAGCAGTTTCTTGCCCAAATGGCTAACAAACTCCAAAGGGAGACTTTTCAATGTCCATCTTCCCCTTGAAGCAATTGGTGTGACCCAATGCAGACATGTCTCACTGTCAAGAAAAGTTTAATTTCTTAAAGGATTTTAAATGCCATGTTCTGTAGGTCTTTGGAAGATCTGAAGAATACTTGTCCATCTGAAATATATCTCCGTATATCTAGAAAACTTAACTATCTTAACTACAAGTTCAACTATTGAAATGACTACCTATTAATCTGCAATTTTTAATTATACCTTACATTTTTAAGGGAGCTATCTAAACATAATACATTAAAAAGAACAGAAATACATATAACAAAATTGACCTTAAATTTGTATTAATAGACCAAGATCTGTACCAATGCAAAGTATACCTCTCTATATCATATCTCCCCTATTAGTTTTTTTTAGAAATTGACTGTGACCATTAATCACTTATAATCAACCCTCTTTAAATGAAAACAAACATTTATAAACAATAATTTTCGGAATTTGGATGTAGTTTTTTCTAAACTACTTAATGCTGTTTGTTGATCAAAATATTTTTAGGATTCATGGAGACCTTTTGGAAGACTTGTTTTTTTTTATCAAACCTCATTAGCCTGGAAGGAATACTCAGATTACTATCTTTTGTGGAAACAAAAGCAGAACCTCATTTCCAAAGCAACATATCCTTAGACCCAAATTTTGAAGTCAAGATACCTATAAAATTTATATGTTAGTTTAGCTTAGCAGCTCCCAGAATCAAATGTCTCTCTGCAATCAAAAAATTAAAAGAAAACACAATAATATACATAATCCTGACTCTCTGTGTATTTTCCATCTTCAGTTGACTCATTTTTCTCTTCTCCTTTAATCTATGACTGTCTCTACTCTTTTAATATAACTTTTACTATCTGTTTAAAGACTTCATTTTATTTTTTTAAACATTTCTTTTTATAATTATCTATACTCTTTTCTTCCCTCTCCTAGCTTACATACATTTATTCAACACTGTGACCCATTCAGAGGTCTTTTTTATATGAGTCTATCTTTATTGTTTGTCTGTAATCATTTTCTGACCAGGAGCATGTTTTTTTGAAATGCTAAGTGGGCATGGCTAGGACCAACTCTGTGGCCCTACCTGTTTGTTCTGCTTAGTCCAATATGGCAGAGGTATGTTCACTGCCTCTGCGAGCCATGCTCACCACCCTAGCTCCAGAAACGCAGTAGGTCTATGTTGCTATTAAGCAAGTTGTAGCACACTTCTCACAGATACCATTTAAGGGCAGTACCTCCGGAAAGAGTCAGAGTTCCTGTACCAGCATGAACCAGGAAGCTATCTCTTAAAGAAGCTGCACCTCTGCTTGCCACCAGCAAACAGAGTCTATCTGAATTAATGCAGCTACCAAGTAACTGTGCTTAACTATGTTCCTTTGTGTCTAGAATTCCTTCCCAAGCTCTCTCAGTTTTTATGTGTACGTAGTTGCCCCATGTTGGCACGCCATTGCGTAAACATAGGCTGTTTGCTTATTTTCTGCTGCCCAGAACAAAATAATCAGACTCAAACTATATTAATTAAAACACTGTTTGACCAATGACTTAGGCAAATTTCTAGCTAGCTCTTATATCTTTAATTAACACATTTCTATTATTTTATGTTTTACCATGATGCTAGTGGTTTGTTACCTCTTGCTTCCTAGGCAACTACATGGCGTCTGTCTCCTTCAGCAGCTACATGCTCTCTTTGTCTCTGCCTACTCTCTCTCTCTATATATATATCTGTTCACATTTTTTCCTGGCTTTGTTCTGCTAAGCCATCAGCCAAAATAGTTTTATTCATTAGCCCATAAAAGCAACACATATACAGAAGGACTTCACACATCATTAGTGAACATTAGAAATGAGGCCAGAAAGAGGCAATGATTTTCCAGATGCTATGTAGTTCCTGTGGGGATCAGAACACATACTATGATCACATACTGTGGATCAGAACACATACTGTGATCACATACTGTGGATCACATACTATGATCACATACTGTGGATCAGAACACATACTGTGATCACATACTGTGGATCACATACTGTGATCACACACTGTGGATCACATACTGTGATACACATACTGTGGGTCAGAACACATACTGTGATCACATACTGTGATACACATACTGTGGATCAGAACACATACTGTGATACACATACTGTGGATCAGAACACATACTGTGATCACATACTGTGGATCAGAACACATACTGTGATCACATACTGTGGATCACATACTGTGATCACACACTGTGGATCACATACTGTGATACACATACTGTGGGTCAGAACACATACTGTGATCACATACTGTGATACACATACTGTGGATCAGAACACATACTGTGATACACATACTGTGGATCAGAACACATACTGTGATCACATACTGTGGATCAGAACACATACTGTGATCACATACTGTGGATCAGAACACATACCAGTTTTCAGAGGAAACTGATATACAGATTGTGTCTTAGTTGATGAGTATGAGTTAGGCAGGAAGAGAAGTTGCCAGTCAATAAAATGTTCATAAATAAATAAAATAAATGAATAAAGTTAGGTAAAAGACACAGTGCTTTGAACAGCTTTTTTTTACATTTAAGATAAGATCTCACTATGTAGTCCTGGTTGCTCAGGGACTAACAGCAATCCACATGCTTCTGCTTCCCAAATGCTAGGATTAAAGGCGTCTGCTACAGTGGCTGGTAAAACTTTAAAAACAAACAAACTAACTTCATTTACCTGGAATATGAAGCATTAAGCTGCAAATGAGAAAAAATGAGATCCAGAGGTGTTTTCATGCTGTATTAAACAGTTTAAGTTTTACCCTGAGAGAGATGAGGGCTAGGGGAGGCTAGAGAATTTTGGGCAGGGCAACACCATTATGATCAAGTTTTCATTTTGCAAAAATTTTCGTTTTTAAAAAAAATTAGATTTTTAAAAAGGTACCAATTCAAGTTCCCACTCCCTCCCTTCTTCTCATTCCCTCCACACACCCTCCTACCCCACCTCCATCAAATCCTCAGAGAAGGTGTACTGAAAGTGATGGGCCGAGCAGGACTGCTTTTCGTCCCGCCCGGCTCCCGCACGGCTAGCTTTACAAACGAAACAACAACACACAAATTGTATTAATTTAAACACTGCCTGCCCATTAGTTCTAGCCTCTTATTGGCTAATTCTCACATCTTGGTTA
>LOJH01032717.1:0-16477 GCA_001685095.1 Ellobius talpinus
TAAACCATTTAGAGTTTACTCTCATGAATCTCTCTTTACTGTATCTCTCTCTCTTCTCTCTCTCCCCCTCCCTCCCTCCTTCATCTCTCTCTTTCTCTCCTTCTTCCCTCCCTCCCTCTCTCTCCTATCATCTATCTATCTATCTATCTATCTATCTATCATCTATCTATATTTATGTATGTATTTCCCTTTCTCCTTTCTTCCCTCTGTTCTTTCTGTCTGGAATGTGTGGAACATTCTACTCTTGACTTGTTTCAATCTGTATGATTGCAGCATGAATGTGGGCATTCTGGGAAGGCTTTGGGCCACTCAGAAGAAGGGGCTGGAGACCTTCCTCTGTACATCCATAGTATCCCAGGCTTGCCATTACAACACCATCAGTCTATGAGCAGAGACTTTGTAACAACAGTGCCTTGCTTTAAAAATGAATGATTTGTTTGTAGACAATAATGAAAGAACTGTGAAAGAATTAGGCATGAAGTAATTCTGTAATGGGGGTAGAATTTTTAAAAACATTGATTTGTCCTAGAATAACAGAAGATGACATCTCTCTCCTCTCTATGAATGGTTTTAGAAAGGAAAGAGGTGCCAGGCGGTGGTGGCGCATGCCTTGAATCCCAGCACTCAGGAGGCAGAGGCAGGAGGATCTCTGTGAGTTTGAGGCCAGCCTGGTCTACAGAGCAAGCTCCAGGACAGGCTCCAAAGCTACACAGAGAAACCCTGTCTCAAAAAGAAGGTGTGTGTGTGAGGGGGGAGAGGACAGAAGCACCACAGGTCACCTTCACATCAAGTAGCACCTTGCCAAGAAGAGCTCCTGAGAGTCCATTGCTATGATGTGCCTGTAGATGAGGAAATGAGTCTGAGGAAACAGAATAGGCTTTTCCAAGATGTCTGCCTGGGTTAGCAGCAGGGGGAAGCGGGGGGCTGCTACATCAGCAAAGGAAAAGGTTCGGCTATATGTAATTCACGAAGCAAAGGGTTTCGGCTACATGTGGTTCATGAGGGGAAGGGTTTTGGTTGTACATAATTTATTGTTCCACCTCATCTTAACTTCTCAGAGAATGGGGGAACTGGGGGACTTGGCTTTGTTCTCTCAATTGTCCCTTTAACCATTTCTGAGCACCTCTTCCTGCCAGGATGTCCTTGCCCTGCAGAGGCTGACTCAGATGCCAGAGACAGAATCAGACACAGCCTCAAGAGCTCATTTCTCTGTCCCTAGAACTAAGAGTTTGCAATAAGGAGATACTTTTTTAAAGATAGCATATAAATGCTATATACAGATGAATTCAACACAAAATAGAAACAGTTAAATAGTGACCTCAAACCTGTGGGTATTTTTCGTAAGCCTGGCGGTTGTAGCTTAACAGTGAGCTCTATAGGCAGGGCTTTGCTTAGGATTCTTCAGAAGGAGCAGGGTCCCCCCGAGTGCACACCTTTGTGGTTGGACATGTTTGTTTAATTTGAGAGACATTAAGTTTACTCTGTGCAGGCTCCAGAACTGATACTGTGATACAAGCCAAAATGAGAAACAGCTATGCTCTTCCCCAACTTAGTCTCACAGGTACAAAAGGAATTCTGTGGTGCATTTTTGTGCCACACACGAAATACACTTTAAGGAGTAAGGAGCTGTTGATGGTTACTCTCTAGAGAGAGGCACATCTGTGGGCACGATGAGCCATCCCTTTGCACCAGAACCACCTGGTCTTTCTCTTGTGCTTCCTACCAGCTCCAGAGATCCGTGGTGGCTTCGGGGGAAAAGCAGTTACCAGTGGACTACCGCATCAGCAAAAGGTAGGAAGGCCCAGCCGGCCTGGGGCTGAGGGCACAGCTGACTGCTAGGTCAGCAACAACCTTTCTTGGGATGGCTAGTGAGCCTGTAGTTCATGTTGTGGGAAACTATTACAAGAGACAGTTCCACCCTGCCACCCCAGTGCCTTCACCAAAATGCAGTATTGTTTGGTGAATAACTAAGAAGTCACCAGGAAAAGGCTTAGAAAAAACTCCACCTCAGAGCAGAAAACACATGTCTGGCACTACTTCCCAGAGTGCGTTCCTACACACATCTGTAATGTGTGCTCCTACACACATCTGTAATTTGACTCTGCAGACTCCGCTCCACCTCCTGACTCCTAGACAAAGCTTTCTGAGCAACGTGTAGGCCAAAGGCAGGAATGGACTCCCTGGGTGGCTGGCTTCTCCAGGAGCAGGCTCCAGTTGGCACCCAGACCTATCCTCCCTATTCCTTCCCTCTGTTCCTACCCTCAGCCGTGTATTTGCACAGTGATTATAGGGATGGAGGGAGAGTGAGAGGGGGAAAGTCCATCACAGCCACATGAGAAAGTGGCATCAGCCTCCCAGAGCAAGGCTAGACCTCTAGGCTCGTGTCCTTGTCCTCTGGGAGGGGACATGAGAGACAAAAACTTTGGTTCGCTTAATTTATTTTGTCTGGTACATTTAGGGACTGTGTGTGCTGCTACATACTGCTGTGAGCAAAATCCCAGCAAGAAACAACTGAAGATAAGGGTTGGCTTTGGTGACTATCTGGAGGGGATACAGTCCATCATGGCCAGGAAGGACTTGGTGGCTGGTGGTTCCAAGGTGGCAGGAGCAGGGAGTGGGACCTCTTCACCATCTTACATCTCTGTGGAGCGGAGACAGAGGCTGAGGCTGGAAGGGGGCTGGGGTATGATCCTCAAGACCCACCCCCAGGTTCTACAACCTTACAAAACAGCATCACCATCTGGAGACTGAGTGTTTAAACACATGCACCTGTGGGGAGCATTCTGCAGCCACACCATCAACAGGGACATTTGAAAAAATAGTTTTCTAAACCCTGGAATATCTGCCTAGCTATGTGTGTACCATGTGCATATATTAAACCCAGAAGCCAGAAGAAGATATGGTACTCCCTGGAAGTTACAGGCAGTTGTGAGTTGCCATCTCTCCAGCCTCTGTGCCTTTCTTCTTTGAAAGTAGTGTCTGATTCTGTCCTGGGTATCTTTGCAAATCTAGGAGCATGTAGTTTAATAAATAATCTGAGTGTAAAAGTATGTGGAGCAAATTAACCTGTCAGGATGTCACTTGCTGTGCTTAGAGAACATGGTCTCATTTTTCTAGGGGCCTCAATTCTGATTCTATTTATTTTACATTGTAAAAACCTCAACAAGACATTCAGGAAGTATCTGAATTGGGCTTTGACCTGTCCTGGTTTGCCCAGAGTTGAAACTCCCCTGAGTACCATAGATGTAACCAACACCCCTTACAGAACATCTCCATGAGTATTTCTCCTACAGTTGTCTAACATATAGACATAGATGTTAATAATCACCCCCATTGATAGAGGGGCACACTGGCCCTTGGAGAGGTTAGAGGTTAAATATTGACAGCACCTTGCAGAGATGAAGAGCTATTATTACTACTTTAGTTTCTTCCTCCCCCACTTCTCCTTCCTTTCCTTATCCCCAACTTCCTTTGGTTGAGTTGTCAGGGTCTTGCTGTGTTTCCCAGGCTGCTTTTGAACTCCTGGACTTAAGCCACCTTCCCACTGTCCCATATCAGAAAGCCCACTTTTCTGGGGGCTGGGTGCACAGCACCACCCAGCAGTCAGTGTTCTCATGGCATTCTGCATCCTCTGTTGAGATGTCTTCATAGCACAGCAGTTTTAAGGATGGAGTTTTGTCATTTTCAGCTCTGAGTCACAGTCCTGAGTTCTGTGAGCTTTCACTGGGCACAGCTCAGTACTCGCCTCAGAGATTGTTAGCTATGTTAATGTTGAAATAGGAGGCCACGCACACTGGACTGACTCAACATGAGGGATGAGTAAGTGATTAGACATCCATGGCTACTTTCCTCTAACTGACTTGATTTATTTGTTTATTCATACATTCATTCATCCATGTGTCTATCCATCTGTCTTAGGGTTTATATTGCTGTGAAGAGACACCATGACCATGGCAACTCTTATAAAGGAAAATATTTAATTGGGGTGGATTACAGTTTCAGAGGTTTAGTCAATTAGCATGGTGGGACATGGAAGCATGCAGACAGACATGGAGGAGTTGAGAGTTCTACATCTTGACCCACAGGCAACAGAAAATAAACTGTCTACCACACTGAGCATAACTTGAGCAAAGCAGACCTCATAGCCGACCCCACAGTGACATACTTCCTCCAGCAAGGCCCCTCCTAATAGTGCCACTCCCTTTGGGAGGTATTTTCTTTCAAACTAGCACACCATCTATTCAGTCACAGACACCATGTGGTCATTTCCAGCACCAGATGACTGTTGTTCCAATCCTTGCTGTGTTTTAGTGCCTGGCTGAAGGACACGGTTGACCCAATGCTGGTGACCCTCGACCGCCGCATTGCTGCCCTCACAGGCCTTGATATCCAGCCTCCCTACGCAGAGCACCTCCAGGTGGTGAACTATGGAATTGGAGGGCATTATGAGCCTCACTTTGACCATGCTACGGTAACGATGGGCTCAGTGGCCAGTCTTCTGGGGTAGGGAGCCAGTGTGTTCTTCTTCAAAGTAGAGATCTGGAAGGGCTCTCAGAAAATACTAAGGAAGAGCCTTGCACAAAGGCTTTGGTTTCCAGGATATTTGAAAGCCTTGGTTTCACCTGATTACTGCATACACTGTCTGCCACCACCTTCCTCTCCTCCAGAATTTGAGTGGAAAAAAATACAGCCTGTAATAAAATTCTATCTCCTACTTCCCTTGGGGACTTGTTCATGAGGATTGTCCTCAAATCCCTCTCCTTTCTTTATGATCTCAACTACTCACCATATTGCCTGTAGCAAACATTTTTGAGGAATAAAACATAGTCAAATCATGGAAATAGCACAATGAAACCTATGAATACAATTAATATGTTGATATTTTTTAAAATGAGGGAAGCACATGATATACACAGGTGACCAAAAAAAAAGAGAAAAGATTCACAACATCATGGGGGAAAAAGACCTCCCTGCAACTGATTCATAGCTCCAACTTTATCAAGATTCCAAGAACTTTAAAAGTAGTATTCAAGAGACTGGGGAGACGGTTCAGGGACAGTGTTTGCCAAGCAAGCATGAGGACCTTGCATTCGAATCCCTATATACCACAATAAAAAGCAATCAAGCCACAGTGGAACAAACCCGTAATCCCAGTACTTTTAGGATGAATGGGAGGTGGAGACAGGAGAATCCTGGAACACTTTGTGCAGCTAGCCTGGCATATGTAGCAGGCAAACAACAAAGATCCTGTCTCAAACAAGATGAAAAAGGAGAACCTATGACCCCTCTGACCTCTACTTTTGCACTGTGGCTTACACTTAGGCACACATACACACATGCACACACTTCATACATGTACACACGAGAGAGAGAGAGAGAGAGAGAGAGGAGAAATGAGTACACAAAGAAGGAAGCCATTCACAAAAGACTTCATATTTTATGATTCTATTTACATAAATTTCTAGAAAAGACAAAACACAGAGACAGAAAGTAGATAACCAGGTTTTGTGGGACATGGTTGATTATAATAAACCATTATTTGCAGGTGGAAATTTCTAAAACTAGATTATGGGCAAGGATGGGCAACTGTTAAAATTTGCTAAAATTCAACTAATAGTATTTACAGTGAATGAATTCTTTGGTATGTGAGTTATATTTCAGATTGTTCCTTGATTAAAGAATGAGTGTATACCTTGGGCAAACTCTCTGGAACACCAATCTTATGATTCAATATTTCTCTAAGATAATCATCTTCTATAATATGTTTTCTTTTACAGAGAACCTAAAGCACAGAACCTCTTGTCTAATTTTTCACCTCGACAATTATTTGTTTTATTTATATAGAATTTATTCATGTGCATATCCAAAAAATTAATGTCCAATTAAACAGTATATTGAGTAGTTGGCAGCAAAGGTGAACACACACTCTAGTTGGTGTAGTTCAGGGTTCCATGCTGTCCTGGACACTCTCATTTTATCCCATTGTCTGTGCTAATGGTAAATTGTGGCTGTCACTCTGGTATCATTTACACAAAATAACCATCTGCCCTATTTCTGTCTCAGTCGCCAAGCAGCCCCCTGTACAGGATGAAGTCTGGGAATCGAGTTGCAACATTTATGATCTATGTGAGTCTCTCTCTAAGAAAATCAGGGCTTCTTACTTATGTAGCTAAGTGGACTATTTTATCGTATGAATTTTCAAAATGATTTCACCTGGTACTGAACACAAAACTCTCCAGGAATTTTCTAAACTTCAGAGAGCATTAGTTTGTTAGGCGTAGACATAAGGGATACTAGACAGATTTCTACCCTTCAAGAGCTTGCAGTGCGAAGGTCTAAATATGACTTTGCCTAGGCGGTGGATCAGGGTAGGGAAAGCTAGGAGACCATGGGGCTTTCACAGCACAGGAAGAGGCTACAGTTGTCTCCCACCTTAAGGTCTCAAAGCCTAGTTGGTAGTGAAAAGTATGGATCAATCCATGGACCTGTGGACCTGTAGGAGAAAGAGCAGAGAAAAGAGCAGTTTAGACTCCAAGAGGAGAGAGTGGGGAGATAGAAAGTCGGTAAGTACCTCTGAGAAGCGTGGAAATCTTCGTCCTGTCTCCTGTAGAGTCCACACCCTTAAATTAAACACTAAAGTGATCAGTTGGCCTCTTCTCTAAGTCCCTAGTCTGATCCCACAGGATTCAGTCCTGGCCTTCAACCTTCTTATCCTTCAGATGATGAAGTTTACCTCTATCTACACAAACCCATCATAGTCTGATCATCTGTCACTTAGAAGAGACTACTAGAAGCAATCACTTATTGGGGAGATTTATTAACGCTTCTTCGTCTTTGGCTAAGAACAAGTGTAGATGAGACTCACTACTATCAGTGGAAGGGTCAACATGCTAACTACAAGGGCTCTGAATAGCACCCCAAGATGAAGGCATGACTTCAGGCTCCTCATAAGAACAGACACTCCCTGGGCATGCTCTCTTCCCCGAGGACTGGTTCTGATCTCCACAGCACAGCCAGGAAAGGCTGGTGTTCAATATTATCTCTATGTTTATGATTTGAATGTGTTTCCCAGGGGCGCAGTTGCATACTTCCCGTAGCAAGAGAATGTCATCTAGAAAGTGTTATAGAACTCAATGCCTGTCACTGTTTCCTACCAAGCAAGTATGGGAAAGAATGCATGAGGCCAATCAGTGTTGTAGGAGCCTAAGATGGGCCCAGTTATGTCCAGCCCTTGCATCTTTACCTTGATATAGATGTCAGTAGTTTCCCAAGACAGTTGTTAAGGTTTGTGGAAAACACAAGCAATATGGTAGGGAGAGAATAACCTTTAAGAAGTGAAGAAAGGGGGTCTGGAGAGATGGCTTAGAGGTTAAGAGCACTGACTGCTCTTCCAGAGGTCCTGAGTTCAATTCCCAGCAACCACATGGTGGCTCATAGCCATCTAGAATGAAATCTAGTGCCCTCTTCTGGAAGGAATGTTGCATACATAATAAATAAATAAATAAATAGATAAATAGATAAATAAATAAATAAATATAAAAGAAGTAAAGAAAGAGGAGGATTGAGTAGAAAGCCCACAGGTTAGTGATTTTTCTACTCAGACTGGACGTATGATCATGTCAGATATGACAGTTTTAATCATAGGACTCTGATCCGAACCAAGTGAGACCATATATTTGTAGAGACTTAGTATAAAGCCTGCCATAAATGCCAACTATTAATCTGTGCAAACTGTGACTGCATGTGTTAAGATGACAGGGGCTCTTATATTTTAATACTTTTATATATTATAATGAATATATTATTTTTTTGAAAGTAATGAAAAAAAATCCCTTTATATTAAGGAAATACATCCAGAACCGAGATTGTTCTGTCAGTAGAATGTTTCCCTTGCACAGTACTACGGCAGAACTTATGTAAAAATCCAGGCTCAGAGACCAATGCTGGGGAGACAGAGATAGGCAGATCCATGGGGCCCAGGGGGCTAGCTGGCCTAGCCCCCTGGGCAAGTTCCAGGTCAGAGAGAGAACTTGTTTCAAAAACGAGGTGGACAGTGTCTGAGAATTGACCCCTGAGGTTGACTTTTGGAGCCCCTGGAATTGTAGTTACAAGTGATTGTTAACTACCAAATGGGTGCTGGGAACACTGAGCTATCTCACCAACCCCTACATGTGATTTTTAAAAGTCTATAAAAGTTTGAATTTACTTATTATAGCCCTCCATCAAGATGGTAGCCAGAAACAAAAATAAGGGAGGAACTCCAGAATTTTGTCTAGTGGTGAGAAGCCCCACAGATGAGTAGCAGTACCCTTGCAGAGGGTCACTAAAATTGGAAGTTGGGTGAGTGTCTTCTAAGGATTTCTCCCATAACTGAAACAGGGGAGACCTGCACACAGTCTGTGCAGAAATGACATCTAAGTTCACAAGTACATGACAGAGGACTATCAGCAGCTATCTTAACTCTGGCTTCTCCCTCTTGCATGATAGCTGAGTGCAGTAGAAGCTGGAGGAGCCACGGCCTTCATCTATGCCAACTTCAGTGTTCCTGTGGTTAAGGTGAGCAGGGCCTGGCCCTAGAGGATGTGATTGTAATGCTGTGTGATGATGAAGGAAAACATTTAATGGCATGGCTTACAGTTTCAGAGGTTTATTCCATTGTTTCCATGGTGGAACATGATGGTGTACAAGTCGACATGGTACTGGAGAAGGAGCTGAGAGCTCTAAATTTTGGCCCACAGGCAACAGGAAGTGCTCTGTTTTACTGGGTGTGGCTTGAGTATATCTATACCTGCTCCACAGTGACACACTTCCTCCACCAAGACCACACCCACTCCAACAAGGCCACACCTCCTAATAGTGCTGCTCCCTTTGGGGGCCATTTTCTTTCAAACCACCACACACCCTATCACTACAACATGTGTTTGTGATACTATCTGTTTTTTTTTTCTCTCATGTCTGTTGCAAGTAGATGATAACAGGCCAGTCTTCCTTGTCACTGTGGGTCCCTCAGAGGTTAAGAATTCGGAGTCACCCTCAGATTCTCCACAGTAACTAGGTCCCCACAGAGCTAAGGCACTAAGGACTCAGAGCATGGCTCAGCACCCTGTCCCTAGAGCTTACTGAGAATAACAGCCATGAGGACACACAGCAGTGACCGCTGTGGCTTTCCAGAGAGCCAGTGCTGAGAAGTTTGGTGGGTGATCATTTCTTCCATGTTTCAGAAGGATCAAACATGCCCTTAGTAGTTTGAGAAGGAAATGAATTAGAGAGGCTGAGTCTAAAGCCCTGAGCGCAGTACCTGGTGCATCATGAGCACCCATAAGTGTAAGCAAATGAGGAACGCCCAGGGTGTGGCCTTGTTTCCAGTGCCTTGACCAGGCTCAATCTAGTCTAAAGGCCACGGCTAAAGGGAGCTTTGGGGGTAACTGAGGAAACGGTGCATGGGAGAACATAGGCTATGGGGTCAGAGCACAGGGCCTTGATGTCAAGGTCTCAGTGGGTGGAGGACTGTGGTGTGGTTGCTTTCAGCTGTGTGTGGGATGTCTTCGACCCATTGGGTCTAGTGGGGTGTCTGTTTGCAGTGACCCTATGAGCCTGTGCTTGCCTGGCTCCTAGCATTTGCCACATTGTCCTGTTCTGCTCTTTCATCTCTGTCTTGTTTGGGCTCCCCAAGAGCAGAGCCAGATGTGGCTTGTTTCCACATGCCTGGAGCAGAGCAGGCTGTGAGGCAGTGACCCACATCTGAGTGGCAAGTTTCACCCTCTTGTGCTTTTCAATGCCTGCTTGCTCCAACTGCGTGGAGGTAAAAGAGTTTCCTTATTTAATGGTTTAAGTTCTGTGTCCTTATTCACATGCCTACTGAAAGTCCAGGACTCTGGGCTGACCCCCACCGCCTCCTGGGGCTGGTCCTCTCATTTTCAGAACGCTGCACTGTTTTGGTGGAACCTGCACAGGAGTGGAGAGGGAGATGGTGACACACTTCATGCTGGCTGTCCTGTCCTGGTGGGAGATAAGTGGGGTAAGGCCTGTCTTTGTGGGTGAGAGAATGGGCCGAGAAGCCATAAAGTGGGTGGAGACGGCAGAGCCTCCTTCTGAAGACTTCACGGTACTGATCACCAGTGACATGACAGATTGGCAGTCAGGTGTCCCCGCAGAGTTTGTGGGTCTGTGAAGAGCAGGTGTCAGCAAAGGGTGACAGGCCTAGTCAGGAGGCTTCGTCTGGGTCCAGAGGAGAGGAATGCCTTCCCTCCCTCTGCATCAAGGGAAACACTATCAAACCTGCTGCTGCCATTTGTCTCTGGAGTGGTTAGGTAAGAAGCCATAATACCAGCAGCAGAGGATGGGTGGACCCCTTCATGGTGGACAGACATGTTTGTTGGCACATGCGTCCGAGAGCACCTCATTCTGAAGCTAGAAAGGCAGGTGGAAATGACTGTCACATTGACAGGGACACCAGGACTCCCTTTTGCCCAGGAGTGGCTTCAGTTTCACCAGGGCTTTTAGAATGGTGAATGACCTGAGTGCCACATGTGTGAAAATCAGTCGTTCATTAGCAAGATCTGCTAGAGACTTTCTGGAGGGTGATATACGTGCGATGCTGGAAGCAGCAGACTGTGCTCAGTTGGGCCAGGACCAGGCTAGGCAAACAACGGCAGGCTTTTAGGCTGTGCTCCCATGCACAGCAGCCCTGTGGCCATCTCCTTGTTGAGCTCCCTCTCCCTCTCTGCCCCCTTCCAGTGGCCAACAAGTGGATACACGAGTATGGACAGGAATTCCGAAGACCCTGCAGCACCAATCCTGAAGACTGAAGCATTGGCAGATGGCAGCTTGTCAGTCAGAGAAGCCAGAAGACCAAGCCACAGGCTGAGAGGAGCACAGCTTCCTGAAGGAAGGCCTCATGGCAAGGCCTTATGAGTGGAAGCTAAGGATGCTTCTACCAGGAACGCTCTCCGACACCACCCCAGAATTTGCATTTGGTTTTACTCCAGCTGTGAGATTTAGAATGGACAATACAAAGAGGTCTGAGATGTTTCTAGTGCTCAGAAGCTCTTGGGAATGAAACCGATGAACTTAGTATAGAACACTTGTTTAACATGTGCAAATACCTACCTGGGTTCTGTTCACTAGCACTGAACACATGCTACACACACACACACAAACACACACAAACAAATGCACACACATACCATCTGGAAAATTATTGGTCTGCTCCTGCTGGAGCATCTGACTCTGAGGTCTCCACCCCCATCATCAGTGGGTATTATTTTTTTTAAGGTGGAAAGCAATTAGTTTTCTTTTTATGAGTTCTGATCGTCATTAAAATGTTTTTTAAATCACCTCTTCTAACAGAATATTCTTCCATGATGTTGAATGAGAAAAAACAAAGTAATGCTATCCTTTTTTATTATTATTTTTAGCCCAGCCCCCCACTCCCCATTTCCATTGCCCTGTTCTGGACTTGCTGACATTCTGCTCCTCGGATCCTCATGGCACCATTACTCCCATCCTCCCCATCCTCAAGGGAGCCTCCCTCATTCCACACAAGGTCCCTTTGAGAGGCTTTCCCTGACCCCCTCCTTCTAGTCTCTCTGCTGTGTCCACTCTGACTCCTGACTGATGCTTCTGTGACTTGAGCAGACTTCACTGGCCACTCGCTTTTCTGGTCCCCTGTTCTCTGTGGATGTCTCTGCTGAAGCCGCATCTCACTGCATCTCCACACCTTCCTGGACTCTCGGAGCCCCCAAAGGGGCTGCTTTGAAATAAGCAAGCAGAGCAGTTTTATCCCTGCAGCAGGCCACATGGCCAGCAGTAATGGGGATGGTGGTGTTTGAATGTTTGTGCCAAGAGAATAGGGAGGCTGCTTGGCTTAGATTCCTCCCTGGATACGGGGGTGCCTTGCTCAGAAGCCACCAATGAAAAGACTGGGCAGTTAGGCTCTGTTCCTCATGTCTGTCCTCTTCCTTCCCCCATGCTCTGATGAGTGAGGACCCTGGTGTTCTGGTATCCAGCTTTGAATGTGCCCTGTATTTACACTGAGTGTGCTAGACAGGACTACAGGTGGCTCCAAGACTACAAATATGTGACCTACAGGGAGTAGGGGGTGCCCTGGGTGTCCCTTGATGCCATCTTAGACTCTTAGTGCTTTTCTAAATTTTATTTTTATTTGTGTGTATCTATATGTTAGTATGCGCACATGCAATATGGATGACCGCAGAAGTCCCAGAATGGTATCAAGTTCCTTGGAGCTGGAGTTACAAGCAATTGTGAGCACCCTGATGTGAGTATAGGAAACTGGACCCAGGTCCTGTGCAAGAGCAGCAAGTATCCTTAACCACGGAACCACCTCTCCAGACCCATGTCTTCCTTTCTAATGTCTTTGAGCTCTTACCTCCTAACTCCAGCTGTCAGCAGGCCTCTCAGTCTTTCTGAACCCAGTTAGTCTCGTTCATTCCACCTCCAAAAGACCAACATAATTTCTCACATCACTGTGATGCTGTTTAATTTGGTACATTCTTTTTTAACTGCCTCTTTTTTTTCCTTTTGAGAGTATCATATAATCACATTTCTCTCTTCCCTTCCCTCCTTCCAAACCCTCCTTGTTCTCTTTCAAACATATGGTCTTTTCACAAGTTGTTGTTACATGACATATATGTGTCATATATATTTTAAATATATATAAAACATATATGTATATATATGCATATATATTCTAAATATAACCTGATCAGTCTATATAATATTACTTGTGCATTTTCAGGGCTGACCATTTGGTGTTGGATAACCAATTGGTGTGCTCCTCCCTGGGGAAGGGTCTATTTCTCCCCTTCTCAGCGTTCCTTAATAGCCTGTAGTTTCTTGTGTAGGGTTGAGACCTCATGGTCTTTTTCCCAATCCACTTTGGCTTGCCTATTGGTGTCATCCTTGTTCAGCTCATGCTTAGGCAGCCATGACAGTGAGCCTTGACAAGTGTAGCTCTGATGTTTCTAGAAGACACAATCTCACAACAAACTCCCTGCTCCTTTGGCTCTTACAATCTTTCTGCCCATTCTTCTGCAGCGTTCCCTGAACCCTTCTGGGCAAGAGTTGTGTTGTAGATGTATCAGTTGGGACTGGGCTCCACAACTCTGCATTTTGATAGGTTGTGATTTTCTGTAGTGTCTGTCTGTTGCAAAGATTAGTTTCCTTGATGACAAGTGAGAACTACTTACCTGTGGGTATCTGGACAAATATTTAGACTGTAGATGAAGACGATGATGCTGGTTTAGTGAAGAGGTGGTTGGAGGTTCTCCTCCAAGATCCATGACTTTCCCAGCCTTAGGTAGTTGACTCCGTTTCCAGTGTGATCTTCCTCTTTGCCAAGCGACCCAGCTCCCTAGTGCAGCTCCCCTGCCCACTTGGCCTTTTCTTTTCTTTCTTCATTCTACCCTCCCTCCTCCTCCATCCTCCTCTTCCTTTTTGTTTCTTTGAGACAGGGTTTCTCAGAGTTGCAACTCTGGTTGTCCTAGAACTTGCTTTGTGGACCAGGCTGGCCTTGAACTCAGAGATTCACCTGCTGCTGCCGCTGCCTCCTGAGTGCTGAGATTAAAGGCGTCCACCGCCACCATCCAGTTCCTTTGACTTTCTTTAGGGATAGAACATCCTTTGGTTTGACTCAAATATGTTGTTTCCTCTTGTTGAGCTGGTCTTACTTAAGTTCACTTAGAGAGCTTTTAGACACCACAAAGGTATGTATGTCATTACTGCACCCTAGGGTTATGGTGCTCAACTTTGGTTGTGGTTCATAGGCATAGCTAGTAAGGCTATAGGTTGCTGCCCTCCTTTGGAAACTTGTATAATGCCTTCTGGTACCATGAAGGAGAGGGGGCATTCAGATCAGTTCCAGCTCAGAGGTCTCTGAGCCTTAGTTCTGAAGTACATGGTATCTTCAGCAATAGGGACTTACCTTGTACTCTGTGAGGCAAGGAAAGACAATAGCAACAGCCTGTATGTTTTGGGAATCTTTTGGATAACCCTGACCAACCATTCAAAATAGGGCTTCTCATGAGTGATGTTGGGGTTTTTGTTACATGGTCTTTGGCCCTTGGTGGGAATGCTGTCAGCCCAGAATAGTTCATTTAAACTATATATGTATATTTGCGCATGGACTTAGGGTTAGGTGTATCTGTCGTTTCTATTGCTGTAAGGAAACACCATGACCAAAGCAACTTGGGGAGGAAAGGGTTTATTTGGCTTAGACTACCACATGCCTGCTCACCATCGAAAGAAGTCAGGATAAGTACACAAACAGGGCAGGAATCTGGATGCAGGAGCTCATGCAGAGGCCACGAAGGAGGACTGCTTATTGGCTTGGTCTTCATAGCTGGCTCAGCCTGCTTTCTTATAGAAGTCAGAACCACAAACCAAGGATGGTACCACCCATAGTGGGCTGGGTTCTCCCCTATCAATTACCAATTAAGAAAATAACCCACAGTTTCATCGTTTGGAGGCGTTTTCTCAATTGAGTGCCCTTCTTTCAGACAACCCTAGCTGGGTCAAGATGATATAAGACTAGTCAGCACAGGTTACTAGGTTGTTCTGTTTATTGGAAATGGTTAGTAGCATTATTCCTTATGGCTTTCTCAGACATCCTCACTGTTATTTTATCCTACAGCTGCCTCTTTACTGACAGGCACACCTCTAGTCTGGGGTCCACTCACACATCTACACAGGTTACTTTTCTTCAGGGGAATAAAAGACCTAATTTTGTCTTGTGCCTGACTTCTTACATGGACGTTGGGAATCTGAACTTGTCTTCATGTTTGCATGGCGAGCACTTTGCCGAGTAAGCCAGCTACCTATTTTAGCTCCCCTGCCCATTTTCTTGAGGGATAGAATAGCCTTTGGTTTGACTCAAATATGCTATTTTTGACCCTGCAACAATCTCTCACTCAAAGGTGCTGAATCTCCTTGTTTATAGGTTATGCTAGACATCAGGAGTGGACATACAATCCTTGGAACTAGAAGGCACAGATGCTCACCCTAGTTGTGGCTGTGGGCAAGCCATTGCCCATCTCTAAACCTCAGTCACCTTGCCTTTAACTGGAGAGGATGCCTACATTTGATGACCACATACAACACATCCATTCTTGATGCACAGTTCTTAACAAAGCTCAATCAATATTTCATTCTCAGCCTCCATCCGCAAGACAAACTGGCCTCATTCCTTTGCTCATCCTCCTCCTGTTCGGGGGCTGAGGTTCCTCTGAGCAAAACAGCTGTCATTGTCAGACCGGCTGTGCTTGTTTGCAAATGATCACCACAGCTGGGCATGTTGACTGACGTCTCCCCTGGGAAGAGGTAGGAAGACACTGGATGCTTACCTGAGTACCAGCATCCATGATTGGTGAAGATTCTCCAGTGTGGCTGCTTTGGGGCCACCCACGCTCCCGTCAGTAACTCTTCACCCATGCTCTATAAGTTAGCCCAATAAACGCATTAGTTCCCTTGGGAGATTTTTGGTAGAATTAAGTTTTGGTTACTGGGACTTTAGAGGGCAGGTAAATACTGCATAGTCCTACTCCCAAATAACTCCTGCTAGTAATAACTTTTTATTATGCAGAAGGCAGTATGCTACAGAAACCACTTGGGCTTGATTACTGACACTGTCACTTCTTAGCCATATAAACACTTAAATGTCTCCACACCTGTAAAATGAACGTAACAGTAACTGTCCTACAGGCAATAGGGCATGCAATCCAAAGGCAAGCCCAAAAGATGGGTTGCAGAAATGAGATCACATAGAATGTGGGCTCTTCTCTGCAGGGGTGCCCTTGCTTTATCTGGTCATAATCTCTAGCTTCTCCAGCATGGATGTACTTGAAAAATGCAGATAAGTTCTGATTCAACACAAGAATGGAAGAAGACAAAACCTGCCCAAACCTCCAGGCAAGGCTGGCACTAATGGCTCAGGAACCAAGGCTAAATTGTGCCAGTCCTGGAGCTGTCAGCTGATCAACTCTAACATGTGTGGTCCTCCATGTCCTGTAGGGGTAGGAGTCAGTCCCGGAGCTGTCAGCTGATCTACTCTAACATGCATGGTCCTCCATGTTCTGTGGGGTAGGTGTCAGTCCTGAAGCTCTGTCAGCTGATCTACTCTAACATGCATGGTCCTCTATGTCCCGTGGGGTAGGTATCAGTCCTAGAGCTCTGTCAGCTGATCTACTCTAATATGTATGGTCCTCCATGTCCCATGGGGGTAGGTATCAGTCCCAGAACTGTCAGCTGATCTACTCTAACATGCATGGTCCTCCATGTCCCGTGGGGTAGGTGTCAGTCCTGAAGCTGATCTACTCTAACATGCGTGGTCCTCTATGTCCCGTGGGATAGGTGTCAGTCCTGAAGCTCTGTCAGCTGACCTACTCTAACATGCATGGTCCTCTATGTCCCGTGGGGTAGGTGTCAGTCCTGAAGCTCTGTCAGCTGATCTACTCTAACATGC
>LOJH01032718.1:0-16477 GCA_001685095.1 Ellobius talpinus
TCTGGGCAGGAGTGGGAGGAATCAGCTTCCTCCTTCCCAGAATTCTCCTGTTTTCATTGCATCATTTCTACTTCCTGTCTGGTTTTCCCACCTATACTTCCTGCCTGGCCAATCACCATTTATTTAAAACATGATTGACAGATAACAGACAATTCTCCCACAGCAGTTGGGGGCTGGGAATGTAGCTCCGCAGTTAGGAGCATGTACTGACCTGGTAAAAGGACCTAAGTTTAGTTCTCGGCATCCACGTCAGGACCATTTTGGTAGGATGAGTCATGTTCTGGCTTTCTGTCATGGTTGTCAGTGGACAAAACCGCAGTTAGACGTGCAGAATAGTTCCTGGGGGCTCATGAAGGACAGGATGCCCATAGGCCCAATTGTATGCTAACAGTCTCAAAAAGCTCGGGAGAAAATATTTTGAACGTTCTTTACATGAACTGATTAGTGTTTGAAGAGATGGGTATGTTTGATCTGATAACACAATGGCATGCATGTGTGAACCATCTCTCCTAAAATAAAGACTACCCCTTCACTTTGTTTTTCTTTTCTATTCAGAAACTGTATAATTTTATGATATCCCAATGTTACGTTCTGGCCTTATTTCCTGAATGCATGGAATCTATCTGGGAGTCCTTGCCCATGTCTGTACCTTGAAGCGTTCTCTTCACCTGTCCTCTGAGAGTTTCAGAAGACTGTTTTCCTTGAATAGTTGGAAAGGAGTGTTATAGAGGGAAATATATAGATTTGAAATGAACCTGTGATGTTTCACTTCTCCCATAAGAATCTAAACCAATTTGGCATAATGTCAAGATTTGAGGTGGCAACAGGGGAGTATTCACAGCTTACATAGATTTAATTAGAAGTACTTTAGGAATAGAAATGAACAATATTTATACCAACTTGTCAACTCTACAACACCCCTAGCTGTCTGTATTAAAAGTTAAAAGGTATAACCAAGCACAGCAGTACACATCTGTAATATAAGCACTCCAGAGGCTGAGGCCAGAGAATTACAACTTGTAGGATAATGGGGATTGTCTAATGAGTTCCCGGCGACACTGACCAGCACTGTCTCAAATAACACACAAACGCTGGGCATGTTGACACATATCTGGAAATTTTGTCCTTGGGAAATGAAAGGATGCTAAACAGAAGCCTCTCAGTCTTGGCTTGTAGCCAGTTCAAGACCAGCCTGGACTGCAGGACACTGTAGGACACCCTGCCTCTAAAGCAGTTGAGCAGATCTTCCCAACACAAAACATAAGACCCTCTACTGCCGCATTGAACTCTTATGCATTTTAAGTCGTGTAACATTTAATGCTGGAATGTTGTAGAAGGAGCAGGCTGTGTCCTGGCCTCCCCACTAGCTTATACCCAAAATAATCACGCAGAAATTGTATTAATTAAAACACTGCCTGGCCCATTAGCTCTAGCCTCCTATTGGCTAACTCTCACATCTTGATTTAACCCATTTCTAATAATCTGGATGTCACCATGAGGTCTTTGCTTACCGGGAAATATTCAGCATGTCTGACTCTGGCAACTCCATGGCGGCTCTCTACGCCTGCCTCCTTTCTCCCAGTATTCAATTCTCTTTCCCCCACCTATCTAAGTTTTGCACTATCAAAAGGCCAAGGCAGTTCCTTTATTTAACCAATGAAAGCAACACAAATACAGAACCTCCTACACCACTGGAATATTTAAAAATTAAAGAAGTGGAACATGGAAAGTTGGCCATGTTCCCAATATGATGTTTGAGTACCAGAAGAGCCCCAAAATGACCAATGTGCTACAGTTTCTCTTAATTAAGAATGCAATTGCTACACCCAATTCAGAAACCAGAGCAATTCCACCAATTATATACAATGTTATATATATGTTGTTTTATATAATGTTGTTTATTCTAATTCAAGAAATACTAATATAGTGGATATTAGCATGAAGACTGGGCTGATTTTGCATTTACAGGTGACTAAATCCAAGCCGCATTTTAGGAGGCTAGTAAAAGTTTATAGGAGGCCCACAGGAAAACCAAATACCTTAGCTAATATGCAAAGGCACACTGGAGAGTCTGATGTAGCCAGCTGTCTGTTTTTGTCTCTGTGATGACTTTGGCATACCCTTTAGCCAGATGGAAAAATCAGAGAAAACATAAATGGGGCCCTTAAAAGATGAGGACTGGGCCAGAGAAGAGCACTTTGATTTGTGTTACATTGTTTTGAAAAATAATGGAGGGTCCATCTAAAGTGAGTACAATAAAATAAAATATGTAAATATTAAATTACTTTTTAGAGTAAAATGCTCTTCTCAAATTACCTATAGATTACATGGATTTGTTTTTATTTTATGTGACATACAATAAATAAAAAACTGAGCAAATGGATTCGATTCCTCCCAGTATCCCTATCATTCCCATTAAACCTCCTTTCCAGACCTAGCTTACGGTTCACAACTGATGTGGAGTCCTG
Source organism: Ellobius talpinus (assembly GCA_001685095.1). Lineage (NCBI taxonomy): Eukaryota > Metazoa > Chordata > Mammalia > Rodentia > Cricetidae > Ellobius > Ellobius talpinus. The sequence continues at coordinate 2,469 of LOJH01032718.1, forward strand.
TAGACAGAGAGTCTCTGTGAATTGGCAAATCAATTTGTCTCTTAGCTGAGACAATGCATTTTTCTGCAGTTTGTCAATTTTATTTAAGAAGATTTGCATGTAGTGTATCTATATAGCCCAATTGTTTAAAAAAGCTATATAATATTCCTTACTATAGATTATTGCTCATATCAGCGCATTCATTTAACCATTCCACTGTTTCTGGCCCATGGCAAAGCTGTTTACATTATAAACAATTCCACTATGAGCATTCTAGTGTGCGCGTCTTTGCACAACAGAGAGAAAACATGACAGGGCATGGCAGGGTCTGGGAAGTGTAATGCCAGTAGAGTGAGGTGAAGATGGTGAAGTTGGTGGAGGTGAAGGTGGTGGAGGTAATGGTAATGATGGTGGTGGAGGTGGTGGTGAAGCTGGTGGAGGTGGAGGTGGTAGAGGTGGAGGAGGTGATGGTGATGATGGTGGTAGAGGTGGTGGTGGAGGTGGTGTTAGAGGTGGTGGTGGAGGTGGTGGTGGTGAAGTTGGTGGAGGTGGAGGTGATGGTAGAGGTGATGGTGATGGTGATGGTGGAGGTAGTGTTGGTGGAGGTGATGGTGGTGGAGGTGGTGGAGGTGGTGGTGGTGGTGTCAGAAATCTGTCCTTTATGTATTTGTATTTTCTTTTCCTGACCTGCTTTAGACAACATCATATTGTTCAGCACACAAGGCAACTGGAAGTCCTATGCTTAGATTCTACAAAAGAAAAAAAAGTGTCAGCAAAAGGGGAGAGATTGGTTCTCAACTGATAGAGAAATTGAAAGGTGCTCACCCTTGACTCTAGTCCTCTAGCTGTGTGGATAGGACTTGCTGATTCTCTGACTTTGCAGACAGGGGATGAATGGGCATCCTACAATCCAGATTTGTGTCACAGTGCCCAAGTATACAAAGTATCAATGTCTGGTAGAGTAATAGGAACACAGAAACCATGCAATGCAATCCCATGCAAGTATCTCTTAGGCCACAATTGCTACCTGAGGTCTCTAGGCCCAGGCACAGGAGAGAGAAAAGGCAAGAGCCCCATACCATTCCTTATGGCTGAGTGGGCAATATTCAAGCAAGCACCATCTGTGACCCTACCCAGAGCTCTGGCACTGGACAGTTGGTCACCACTGTGGTGAGAGAGTACAGCGTGGGGAGGTGGGAGAGAAGAAGAGGTAGAGTGGTTCATGGGCTGGGGAGAGAGGTGGATCTGAAGAGCTGATGAAGAACCAGCTGACATGAATGGCCAGCTGGCCAACTGAGTCCAGGGAGATATCTAGTCCTGGACTATGACCAAGGGCCAGGTATTGATCTGGGGTTCTGGAACAACTGAGGACATCAATTTGTCTCTTAGATGTGATGATGTCTGGGGCTCCTGTTATCACTGGGAACCATGCCAATATGGATAACCTGCACATCCACCAGGGCCCATAGTGACCACCTGGGCTGCTGCCAAGGGCCATGTCTGGGTCCATGGCCCTCCCTGCACAGCCAGGTCTGTGTTGATGTCCTTCACCCATGTGGCCACCAAGCCCATGTGGATGCCTGGGGTCTAGGATGAAACATGCTGTCTAGGATGTGACCATGTTGGTGACTGAGGGCTGTGTTGCTGTTGGTATCAGGTTGATTTAGGTGGCAAGTGTTGTTAACTGGAGTCATAGTATAATCAGAACCAAGGCTGCAGCCAGTGGTCTGGGTCTGTGGCCCTGCGGCATTCAGGATCTGTGTTGATGTCTTTGGCTCCTGAGACCATTGAAGACCATGCTGGTGCCGGGGGTCTAGGCTACCCTCTGTGCTGGTATCCAAGGACCATGTTGCTATAGGGGCCATGCTATCCCTGATTGTCTGTGTTGCTACTTGGGATCATAATGCCATCTGGGCCTAAGTTGCTGCCTTGGATCATGAATAGGTCCATGGTTCTACCATAGCCAGGGTCTGTATTGATGTCTACACCATATGGTGAAACCAAAGGCCACATAGATGCCCAGGATCTGGGCCTCAACCTGTGGCCATGAGGGTATCTGAGACCCATGCTGCTATCAGGGACATCCTGATCTGAATGGGGCCATAAAGTCATCCAAGCTAGGGCTGCTGCAGAGGCCCTTGTCTGGGTACACAGCAGCCAGTGTCTAAGTTGATGTCCAGGGCTCCTATTGCCATTGAGGGTCATGTAGAGAACTGGAATCTGAAGCACGATTAATAAATACTCAGAGATGGGAATTGGGGTTCAATTGAAGGTCAGAAAAGCAAAACAGCCAGCTACTGGCTCTTACCTTTACCTCAGTACAAAATGGCAATCCTTTCTCCAGGAATCTCAGAATGAGACTGCGACTGAGAGCTGGCTCCTGTTTTATAATTCTCTCTAGTTCTGGGGTTAAGGCCACTATTGCCTCATTCTTACGGCAGGCTAGTGTGGCTACTGGGATTAAAGGTGTGTGTCATTGTGGCTACTGGGATTAAAGGTGTGTGTCATTGTACTACTGGGATTAAAGAGGTGTGTGCTACTATGGCTACTGGGATTAAAGGTGTGTGTCATTGTGGCTACTGGGATTAAAGGTGTGTGCCATTGCTGCCCGGTCTGCAAGACTGGCAAGTGTGGCTGTTATACTTTTCTGATTCCCAGGCAAGCTTTATTTATTAAAATACAAATGACAAGCCACTACAGGAATCTGGTCACCCACCTCATACCATACCACATCAGTGTCCAAGGATCATGTCGTGTCTGGGGCCATGTTGATCTGGGTGGCTGACACTGCCACCTGGAGCCATAGAGAAGTCTAGGCATGGGCTGCTCCCTAGGGCCATGTAGAGGTCGGGATCTGTGATGGTGTCCATGCCTCCACTTGCCACCAAGAACTCTGCATACCTGGGGTCTAGCCAGTCACCTAGGAACATGTTGATGGCCAGGGGCCATGCTGCTATGGGTGCCATATGATCTGAGGAGCCTGTGCTGCCACCAGAGCCATGGAGATGTCCAGTCCTGAGCTGCTGCTTAGGGCCATGCCTGGGTCTGTGGTCCTGCTGCAGCTGGGTCTGTGGCTGGGTCTGTGGGGTCTTAAGTTCATGCTGGTGTTAACACAGGGATCACTAGAACCATGTTGTGCTGAGCCAGCCCCACCCTTTACTGGCCATGGAATGGCTGGTCCTGCCCCTCCCTGAATATTGCAGCAGGTGAGCTGGCCCTACCCCTCAGGGGAGAGCTCGTCTGGCACCAGGGAAAGATATCCCAATCCCTCACTGTAGGCATGCACCTCACCTATGAAGAACAGTAGAGCTGACCCTGTGACTGAGCTACATGTGAGCTGACCTTAAGGGCATGAGAGCAGAAGATCTGACCCCTCCCCCTCTTGTCTGCCATGTGGTGGTATGGGTGATGGAAAGATGCCCTTCCCCCTCACCCATTATCCCCTGTAGCAGGTGAGAGAGCTGGCTCTGGGATCATAATAGTAGGAGAGCTAGCCTGACTCTCACTCCAGTACAGGAAAAAACAACCCCTGCTTTCTATCTGAGCAGCACACTGGAGCTGATGCTGTTGTCAGGGTTGCAGGTGAGCTAGCCCTGAGGGCCAGAGAGAAGGAAAGCTGACCCCATCTGATGCCCCTTACAGCAATTGAGAGAGGGGGCCTGTACCCTACCAGGGCTGAACAGCAGAGCTGGCCCTGGCAATATGAGTGAGAGGGGCCCAAGAGCAGAACTGGCCCTGTTCCTTGCTGTAGGCTGCATTGGGTGTGCTAGCCCACACCGTACTGGAGAGCTCACCAAGGCAGTGATAATGAAGGAAAGCTGTGGCGACCCACACCATTCGCCATTACAAGATGGCGCTGAGGTTTGCAGTAAACAACCTCGTTTTGGCGCGAGTCCTCTGCGAGTCTGCCTGGCAACAGCTGTGCACCAATCCTAACCTGACTAGTGTCCGTTTAGAGAGGAACGCCCATCCTGCCTAGATATAAGCTGCTCCCTTTCCTGCCTACTCGCCCCTCACCGCCAGCTCTCCCTCAATCAAGAAGCGCTTCAATAAAGTGTGATCAGAGAAGAATCCTCGTGTCGGTGGTCTTCTTCCCCGCGGGTCGGGGGCTCGCCACAGAAAGCTACCAAGCTGATCACCCCAGCTACCACCCAGGTCCAGAACCAGAGCTATGAGCTACCCCACCACAACATCCACCTCATCTATGAGCTGTTGGAGCATGTAAAGGGACAGACGATCCTAAACACCAGGATCTCCATGACACAGGCAACAGCAGGATTATCTAAGAGGAGCCTCAGTGAGAGCCTATAATTGGTGGTATAGCAGAAACCAGAGGTCTCGAACCAGACCAATGACTCATGGGAATGAACAAGTAAAGATGAATGGACTGAAGGGTAAGTTGTATAGGGCCTGCTCTCCTGCTGCAGTCTTCAGTGAGGGCAGAGACAGTGAAGGGTGGGACTGGCTCAGCACAAAATGGTTCCAATGACCCTTTGTGCTAACAAGGGCCATGGACATCATCACAGACACCAGCTGTAGCAGGACCTAGGAACCAGACAAGGCCCTCTACAACAGTTGGGGGCTGGACATCTCCAAGGCCCCAGTGGCAGCACAGGTCCCCCAGATCAGTATGACCTGGCATGGTCCTCAGACACCAACGTGGTCTCAGGTGGCAACCAGCCCCCAGTCATCTGCATGGCCCTCAGTGACAACAGATGCCATGAATATCAACTCAGACTCTTGTTGCTGTAGGGCCATGGATGCAGACATGGCCCAGGTGACACCATGGCCACCAGGTGACAGCGTAAGCCACTCAGATCAGCATGGTTCCAGTGAATACCCTCATGGCCACAGGTTGCAGCCTAGACCTCAGGCATCTGTGTATTCATTATATTCTCATCTCAATAGGGAACAATTTTGTTAATTTTCGTTAATTCAGAAGACCACTCTTATATGCTTGCTTAAAATTCAATTAAAATATAAACACACTTCTTAGTATTTTGTTATGAGGCAAGACCATAACAAAAATTATACACTCCACTTGCTTATTAAGTAATATTTATTAAATTCTTCTGTTGCAAGGAGAGGGCCCCTTGTTTGTCCCTGCTGCCTGGCTAGCCTACACCTGAAATAACCACACAGAAACTGCATTAATTAAAACACTGCTTAGCCATTAGCTCTAATTTCTTATTGGCTAACTCTTACATATTAGTTTAACCCATGTCCATTAATCTGTGTATCACCACATGGCAGTGGCTTACTGGAGATTCTAACCAGCATTCATCTCTGGCAGAGGATCCATGGCTTCTCTGACTCTGGCCTTCTTCCTCCCAGCATTCAGTTCTGTTTTCTCCACCTATGTAAGTTCCACCCTATCAACTAGGCCAAAGCAGTTTCTTTATTCATTAACCTATGAAAGCAACACACAAACAGAAGGACCTCCTACACCATTCTCCTGTGTATTGGTCATCATTACAGTGGCTGGAAATGAAATATTGAACACAAGATCCTTGCCCTCCAGTTTCTTACATTACTTATATCATGTAGCAAGTAAATAAAGAAGAATATTTCAGACTATAATGATCTATGAAAGAATTTAACCAGATCACCAAATAAAAAGTAGTTCTAGAAAGTTATTTGTAGAAACGTAGTCAGGGTGATCTTTCTAAAGAAATAATATTTGGATTGTAATTTGAAGATGGAGCCTGATTCTCCAGCTCTAGACTTATGTTGTCTAGAATGATAGCTTGTAGCCTGTGGCTAGGAAGCAGTCAAATGTGGCCAGTTTAAATGGAATGCCACACACACACACACACACACACACACACACACACACACACACACATATATCCAACACTAGTTCATAAACAGAAAACCATAATTTTTATTAATATATTTTTGATCAAGTACCTGTTAAATGTATGGCATTTACATACTGGTGTAAGCATTGTTAGAATGGTGTACTTTTCTTACCCTTCCCCTCCCTTCTCCTGCCCCCCCCCCTCCTACCCTTTCCCCTGTTCCGTCCTTATTTTCCTTTTTTATACAGGGTCTTGTGCTATAAACTGACATATCTGCAGCCAGCTGTGGTATAGCCTCAGCTAACCTCACATTCAGGATCCTCTTGCTTTAGCCCACCAAGCACGGAGATTTTGTGTCAGCATGAACCACTTCTGTTAAGTTAATTTTTAACGTGATTACAGAAATGTTTGCTATTATGTATCTAGGTCATCTTATTTCTTTTTAGAAGTTCTGCTCTGGTTTCGATTTTCTGTTATTAATGTATATTTCTACCTTTTTGTCCTGATAATAGTGATTTGGTTTATATAGTAGATCTTTCCTGTCTGTTATATTTCACTGAGATAGCCAAATAAAATAATTTAATATATGATATGTATGATCAAACTTAGTACAACTCAGAATTATGGGGTAACAGTTGGTGGAGAAAGGTGCCATATTTACTAGAGAAGTCATGTCATTAGTAACTTTCCTTAGAAATATTTATAACCTAAGTAAACTCAGAGTTGAGGAGGCAGGCAGAGCAGCAGAGCTTGCTTCACAAGGGGATGATGGTATAGAACCTGTAGGAAACAACACCATCAAATTGTGAAGGTTTATTTCATTCTATGTTTAGTGAAGGAAACTCTATTGTGTTATGTAGAATTGCCACTGCTTGCCTGCTACAATACAGTTTTAGTCTGCAGATGGTGTTAGTGTCTTTAGTGTACCTTTTAAATATATATATTATATATGATTACTAAGAATAAAAGCACACACATATATTTTCTAAGAATAAGCACACATGCACAACACAATGTACGCGCACACATATGCATGCATGCATGCACACACGTGCCCACACGCATGCACACGCACACACCTGCATGTACTCACACACACGCACATATACACACTCACACACATGTATGCACACACACATATATGTGTAATTAACAATAGTAAACATACACACATAACATGCACACACACATATGTGCACACACATACATGCTTGTACATGCACATACTCGCACACACACATATGCACATACACACACATACAGCCTCTCTGAGAGATGCTGTCAAGCTCACACCTCTCTAATAATATTAAGTCGGTTCGCGGCAGAGAGTGATGTGAACAGTGATTCTTTGGACAGTGATGTGAGTCTCTTGCTGTGGATTTTGTCATGGGGAAAAGATTGATTACTAAAAACGTGTGACTGAGTAAGTAAATTAAAAATATATTTAGCTTGGAAGAATTTTAGGAGCCTAGAGATGATGTTTGTTATGTAAGTTGCACTAACAGTGTGCAAAGGGAAACTCTACCCTGCCTAGTTTGAGCGTTGAGTCACATCCTGTGAATCTGAAGCAAGGGGATGGTATTTAAACATCACTGCTTCCTCTTCCATTCTAAGGCGTTGCAGTTCAGAGCAGCAAGTGCTTGGTGCAAAGAGGCTGTTGCTCTCCCCTAGAGGTGAGCAGACACTCTCACTGGTGTTCCGTGAAGGAAGCCAAGCCTGGAGATGCAGCTCTTTACAGGGTGAAAGATGCTTTGCTCATTCCTCAAGCACTATGCTAGACAGCTACAGGCTGAAAAGTGTCCGCACTTTACCATTTGTTTGCCACAAGGTAAGTGGAAGTCGGGTTCTCACTGTGTGTGGTAGCAGTAAGGGATTGTGGCACTTTCAAAATGCTGTGTCTCAGAAAATGTCTTCTCCCAGGGTACGGTATTTGGGAATCTAATGGGAGTGTTTTGAAGTTAGCGTGTATCCCACTTATGAAAGACTCAGTTTAAGGGAACAGTGTCCTGTTGGTGGTTGGTAATGAAAAAGGGAGTGCCCTGGAAAAGCTAACATTGTGCTAGCTTTATATTGCTTTAGATTATTTATAAGAACTAATTATTTTAGGGTCTCGGGTTTAGCGTCTTTTTTTCCATTTTGTTATCTTATGGTTTCTATTAAAATTGCATAAAAACTGAAATTCAAATAAAATAAAGGTTTTGTTCTATCCTAAATGATTGTGGTTCTATACTGAAGTGACTGAAAAGATAAGGTGAGATGGCAGCCAAAGCCTGCCGTGTGTGGACAGCTGCTTGAGGGAGGGGCTGTGAGTGTAGGAACTTTGGGTTTAACTGTTTGTTTTAAAATGTGTGTGAGCCTCTTTAGCACAGACTGCTTTCTCAGTAACTATGAGGCAGTCATCATACAGGTTGTGTGCATTGAGAAGTCTGTGGAGAAAATGACTTCAAGTTTTTTTGTAAAATTTTTTAAGCTAAGAGGTTGGTATTAAATATAACAATTCTTTGCACTGATTAAAGAAGTGACATCAAGTACAGAATTTAAGGGCAGGTGTCTTATGTCATATAACTTCAGATGCTCATATTTAAAACCTTTAATTTCATTTGAAGATCTTTAGCTACAAATTTGTAAGATGTGAATGAATTGTTTTTAATGTACTAATGACAGCTGTTTTATAAATACTTTATTCCTAATTCACTCACTGTCATCCTTAGAAATGCTTCATTTCTGTTCAAATTTCTATCAACTATTAAAACTGCTAGATTCTAGCTAAAACAGGGAAATTACTTTTCACTAGAAATATATTCAATAATTCATGTTTTTGCAAAGGTCCAAGGGTTAATGAACCAATGGAAGGAAAGTAGTTCTCATTTTCTTTAGAGAAGAAATTACATTTATTTTAACTTCCAGACATACCGAAAGCAGTGCTCTGTATTCAAGAACAAAAGCTCTATTAGAAAACAAAACCACTGAGAGAGTATTTGGGATCTTAAATAGTTTTTTTTCTTTAAAAGCCACATGTCCTCAAAGAATATTTTGGTGCTAGAATAAACATAATATTCTTTTTTAAAAATCTGGAAAAGAAGATATTCTGATTTATCAACCATTCTGTGGCAGGAAGTTCAATCAAAGGGGTATAACAAAAACACCATATTGGAACAAAAACATGTGTACTGTACTTTGCATTGCTTCTGAGTTCTCATTGTGAATTACAGTGGCCAAACAAACTCTTAGTCTAGATGGCAACTCAAGCTGATGCAATGTTATCAAATTTAGAGTTTTCAGTAGTGCCGAAACTCTTTCCAGCAGTGCTGAACAATTTATCTCATTGCCTGATGTGGCCACTGAGGTATCTTACCTCTCCTTTCCATGGCCCCATTCTTGGGTTCCTCTTCCTCTGCAGAGGAGTGAACCAGTGGTGTGAAGAGCACACTCAAATAAGATTTGAGGGTTTCCCATTTCTCAAGCCTCACAATTGCTTAGATGAAGAAATGGGCAAAAAGGAAATGACAGCTAAAATGAGCCTTAAAAAACAGCTTTGGGCATGGTGAAACACATCTCTGCAAGAAACTATTAGTTCATTTGCATAGAATTTTCAGACCTAAATACCTAGTTCATGGGATTTTTGCAAAGATGCAGTAAAATCACACTTAGTGTTGCGTTTTATTAACAGTACCATGTTAGATGCATTTCTGAGGGCTTGTTTCAGTGTTTTATGCAATAGAAGAGTTTGAGAAATCAAAGTTAGCCAGCACTATACTTAGGACTAAATGTATTTCTTTTTAGGAATGAGGGTCTTATTTCTTTCCCATTTGTAAATTATTTTTTTCTTGTTAATGTCCAAATTATATAAAATGTTTTGCAAAGTTAACCCCCACCCCAAAGTCCCTAATTTTAAGTTTGAGTGGATTTTTAAATTTCAAACAGCACAAGGAAACTCCTTCTCAATAAAATATGTACTTATTGAGTGGCAGTCAAGAGTTTTCAGCCTGAAATCCGTGCAGGCTTTGTCTCCTCTGGAAGCTACTTCATTGGATGCAGTACCTATTTTCTGTCTCTTATTCTTTTCTCTTAATAAGACCTGGAGATGTTCTTAATAAAGAACAAAGCACAGGAAAAATTTATAGCATGATCATTCTGATTCCTGAAAATTATGTCCTTATAAATAATACATTAGATTCGACTGTTTCTAATGAATTCGTTGGGTGACAAAGGCATCATAGCTGCTGGGAAAATGAGTAATAATTTCCTCCATTTTGCCCTGAAAATTCTTGTGAAGACCAAATAGATCTGCTTACGTACCGTCACATGTCATCATCACAGAGTGAGATATCCAGTGCTGTGCTTGGAAGGAACTTTAGCATCTCAGATCTCATTTCAGGAAGGGATTGCCGTTGGTGACAGTTAAGAAAGCGCCTAGTTTCATCCGGTTAAGTTTCTGAGGAAAGATGTAAACCTCTGTCTGTCTGCCTGCTCAATAAACAAGAAGCCGAGGGAAACACAGGCTGTTTCTTCTGCACACAGTCCTGCTGCACCACTGCCTTTTACTGTGTATTGTTGCTTTTGAGCTACAGTCTCACACTGGAGTCCAGGATGGTCTTGAACCTGCAGTTCTCTTGAGTCAACCGGACAAACAGCAGCCTCTCTATGGACAGGCTTCATGGGCTGAGGTCTTAGGAGATAGGTCTGTGGGGTGGTCAGCATGACTCATAATTCCTTAGTGATGCCACAGTACAAGTACTCCAATATTTAATCCATGAAAGTAAACATGCTTAACTGATATGAATGCATGTTTTAGCTTTGAAAATGGTGGGTGTTGCAGTAGGCTGTTTGCTACATTCATTGCAAATGGTTACAAAAAGATATTTTCTCCAAAGTATTGTCTTTAAAAAAGAGACAAAGAAAACTTATAAAAAATCTATAAATTGCCAGCAATTTCTGTTAGAATTGATGCAGATAATTTATGGATCTCTGTTCTTCTTAAGGCCAGTGGCAAGAAGAAAACATGGTTTTTCATCATCATAAAGGTCAGTGTCACTATTGCACTCTACACAATGGATTTAAAAAGAAAATTTAGCTTTAAAAGTCTCACAAATAGAAAGAAGCTCCTTAAGAATTTTCTCTAAAGGATATTTCACATTCCTAAGATTTTAAAACATAATCATCATTTCTTTACATAAAACTGTATGCTAATAAAATACATGACCTATCTTCATAAACTGACCTGAACTTGGTAGCTTCAGGAGATGAATGAAATTGATCACAATACTTTCATATGAATAAATCCTAGTACTGCCTTGTGACCAAGTACACGTTTGCACATTGCTTTTAAAATGCTATCGAGCTAGGAGCTAAAGGAAAGCAAATGCTGTGAGGATCTTTGTTTTGCTGCTTTCGTGCACTGGATAGTATGTGATCTGATGAATAAAATCTTGGAGTGGAAGAATACAGAAAGGAGTCTTTACTTGTCTGTGATATTGTTTTTGAGGTTATCAATGACATTCTTATATTTTTAAAATTTATTTTTCTCAATGCTAGATCCATATTGACTGTAGGTGTTTAACAGATATCAATTAGTGACCTAGTGAACATCAAGGTTAGTGAAGCACTTTGATCCTAAGAGAAGTGTCCACAGACATGTTTATGGCAAGTGTCAAGCTTAGTATGGAATGCCCATTTAACATAGCCCAGGAGCTGCCCTGCTGAGTTGTAATCCCATCTTAATTTAATAGCGACACACAAATTACACAAATTGGTGTCCCTTTATGTGGTCAGGACAACAGTGGAGTGGCATTAATAATTTTTATTCATGTTATAAAATAATTTTTATTCATGTTATTTATGAATAAAATTATTAATAAATATTTTTATTCATGTAATTTACAGAGAAATTATTTCATGTAATTTACAGAGAACTAAATTTATATTAGTTTACCATGCTCTGAATCATTTGATGTTTTTCCTGAAGGTGATGATGATAGCAGATTTTTACTGATTTTTCCAGTTTATTTTCATAGCAACCTTGGGCACTGCTATCATTTTGTTCCCTTTTCACAGAGAGGAAAGGTGAAGTGTATGAAAATCAAGTCATATGTACCTAACATTATATAAAGCCTTGCAGGATGACCAGTACTAAATCTGGGTAGTCGGGATTCAGAACCAAGATGCTTCCCTACATTCTGCGCTGCTTCCAGCTCAACTGACTTCATCTCATTAATTTGAACTGAGGGCTAGAAAATAATGTAGAGATGAAAAGGAAATAAATTATGTTAGTACACCTAACCATTTTGAGGACTTGCATTTTTCACTCTTAGTGACAGAGTATCATAGGCAGAGATCCGTTGAAGTTTTATGGGAAGTCATGTAAGCTGTAGTTAGTATTAGTGTGAATGTGCTAGGAACTAGTGAAAGCACCAGTTCTTCTCAGTGACCATCAGTGGTGATATGGAAATTGTTTTCAACAGTGTTAAAAGTTGAAGTTCCCTGGTAAGTTTGAGGGAGTTCTTTGCTTTGAGGGAAAATCCTCCTGTTGTCTATATTTGCTTCTGTACTCCCGATCATTTCAGAGTATGGGAGAATGGAACCAATTGCCCAGAGCCATTTAACAGCTATGTCTTTTTATCTGCATGGCACAGAGACTACAGATTATGAGGGAAACCTTTGGATAGGTCCTACAGACAAAAAAATGTGAAGAATGATATTAAAACTCATTTTCAGTGAGGGACAGAAACATATTTGCTTCACAATCTAAGAGTGGAAGCCCTCCCTGCTCACAGACATCTCACTAGAGAACTCAAAAGATGAGGTCTCAGAATCGGTACTGGTTTGGCACAACAGTATACTTTCCAAAACGAGGGTGGTGATGACGGGCTTGAGCTAGGAGATGTATGGGTTTCAGAGAGCGTAGTGAGAGCATTATTGTTTGAAGTTTTCTGAAGGTGGGGAAAACAGAAAAATTTCCTGTAAAAATGTTTGACCAAGCACAACTAAATAAGTTCAAGCTGTAAACAATGGAGACAGCTCTATTGGGAAAATTGCATATTTGGCCTTGAACCAAGCAATCATTATAAACAAAAAGAAATGAAAAGCATCTCAATCAGCACATAATCATTGGATGGGTTTTCTTGGTCACTTTGGGAAGACATTCCCTTCCTTAGTGTGCAAGTACTTCATGATATGGAAATGCACTTGATTCCTTGGCTTATTATTTTCTGGAAATAATTTCTCTAGCTTAGAAACAGCATGTTCCTTACAGTTGAACAAAATCCTACTGTTTATACATACCACATTTTCATTATCCATTTGTCTGTTGTTAGAAATCCAGGCTGATTCGATTTCTTAACTGTCATGACTATTGAGACAATCAACAGGATTATGCAGATCCCTCTTTGTGGTACAGGACATGAGTTTAGGATCATGTATCCAGCATGCTGTAAGACCTGGATTTAGGAGCATATACCCTTGTGTGGTAATAGCTGAGTCATAAAGTCTTATCTATCTTTAGATTTTTCAGAATCCTCCACACTGATTTCCATAGTGGCTCCATCAATTTACAGTCCTACAAGTAGTCAATGATTCTTTCTCTTTGGCCACACCCTCACTGTTTGCTTTCTTGGGGTTAGTTATTCTGACTAGGAAAAAGATTTAGAATCTCAAAGTGATTTTAATTTGTATTTCATAATGGCTAAAGATGCTGAACATATTTAAAAATATTTGCTGGCTATTTGTGTTTCTTTGAAGACTAGCCTGTTCAGGTAATTAGCCCACTTATTAACTGAAAGAATTGTGTGTGGGGGGGTGTTTAACTCTTGAAATTCTTGTGTATGTTCTAGGTATTTTGGATGGAACTGGAAATTACAATGTTAAACAATTAACAAACTTAAGAAGACAAAATTGTTTTGTCATATGCAGATCTTAGATTCTTAATTTTTATGTACGTGTGGGTGTGAATATAGGCAATAGGTCATGAGACTCGAAAAGGGACCATGAGAGAGGAAAGGAAGTGTACAAGAGGGGAGTGGTAGAATAAAAACAAGAATCTGAGTGCATAGAGGCAGAACAGAGGCTCCCAAGAAAGCAGAAATGGGGCAGCAGAGGCAGCAGAAGCTGGAGTAAACAAAGGAGGGAATGCCACAGAGAAGCATTACTCTATGGAGTAATTTTAAAAACCTAATGAAAACAAAATCTTGAAGAACAAGAAGAGAAGAGAAGAGAGGAGAGGAGAGGAGAGAA
>LOJH01032719.1:0-17645 GCA_001685095.1 Ellobius talpinus
ATAATGGGCCAGACAATGTTTAAATGAATACAATTTATGTGTTGTTATTTCGGTGTTAAGCTAGCCATGCGGAAGCCGGACGAAAAGCAGCCAGTGCTCCTAATCACTACGTGGGGGGAGGATATACAGAGTTTCTCTGTGTAGCCCCAGCTGTCCTGGAACTCACTCTGTAGAGCAGACAGGTCTACATTCTCTTTCCACTACTTGTCAGAACAAGTGGAATGTGTTCAGAGTGGGTGTGGCTAATGAAACTACCCCCTAGAAAAGCCTCAAGGTCTAGAGTTGTTGGTAGCTGCAATAGACTATCACTTGTCCTTTAGATTTACCTCCTATCCTCCAATTTTATTATCCAACTTTGAACTTCAGAAAGAAAACTGCCACGTCCATTGCTTGTTAGAACCTAGTAAGAGAAGGCTACAATGGCTGACACTCCTAAATACTTACTATATGAATGCCAGCAGGTAATGATCAATACAAAACTACAATGAATTGAGTACACGTTAAGGACTTTCCATGTCCTTCAGTAACTTGTTCTGAGACTAGGTGTCATGGAGTCCCAGGCTGGGGCTTAAACTTGCTTTGAAGTAGAAATGACCTTGAAATCACTGATCTTCCTGCCTTCACCTGCTGAAAGCTGGCCTTACAGGTGTGTACCACCCTGTCCAGTTAATGTGGTGCTAGGGATTCTAACGCAGGGCTTCATGATGCTAGGCAGGCAAGCACTCTACCAACTAAGCTATATCACCAACCCAAGATAAACATGTTTTTATCTAGATTCATTAGAACCCAGACAGTCACTAAAATGACTAGTAAGGCTCTGAGACGTATTTTCCCAAGCTTCCAAAGTTAGCATATTTTAGAAACAAGGAACAATCCTCAGATCTCTATGATTCCAAAATTGTTAGCCAACTGTAATATTCATTTCAACTCACTGAAAACAAAATACATTAAGTTTAGTTAAAGCATGGTACGATAATGTAAGCAAACCTAAACAGTTATCAAAGATACATTTTGTCTGCCAAGAAATAAATGATGTAATATTTGGTTAATGAAGTACTGAGTTTTACAAAGAAAACGGTTATTGAAAAATGATTAACTTTAATAACACCTGATACAATAAAGACTGGAGAAAAACAATCTCCAATAACCTAATGCTCCATTTCCGTCCAGGCTTCCTGTAGTAAATATGTTATGTCGCAATAAAGCTCCTTGAAAAATGAGTCATCTGGAACCAAACATAATCAACAAGATAATGATTAACCAAAAATTGGCACAAATAAGAGAGTAATAAAATTAAGATTCAACCCTTTGAGAGATCACAAGTGTTTAAATGCTGCTATCTCAAAAATATAAGACCAACTGAGTTTATGTAATATGCTTACATATTTATATAATGTGCCTGGTATAAGTATGACAGAGCTATGTTTGAAAACCTTCATGTCTTAAATTTCATATTTAATCATATCCTCACAAAACCTAACAATGAAAGGATTTTGTAGTTTCAGCTCTATAATTCAGATTCTATACAAAACGCTGTAACATTCTTTTCTAAAGTCAATAGAGAGGCTGGAAAGACAGCTCAGAAGTTAAAAACATTTACTGCTCTTGCTGAGGACCTAGGCTCAGTTCGAGCACCCACATGGTGGTATACAACCATCCATAATTCCAGTGCATCTGGTCTCCACAGGCACCAAACATGCACACAGTATGCCTACAAAACATTCATACAAATAAAATAAATCTTTAAACTTTACTAAAATTAATGCATTTATGTAATTTCAGCATGGTATAATAATTGAGCATTCTACCTTAGGCACCATAGTTCTATGACCATTATAATATTAAAAATACAATTCACCATCTTTCACACACAAAAGTTTAGTGATTACTATGCAGGGCAGATGGGCTAATGTCTTGTCTAATAGTATGTCAGAGAGATCATAAACCCTCTTCAGAGCAGAAAGGAATACATTCCATGGCCACAAAACCAGGTCTATAAATCTGTCATCAAAAGCACAGTTACCATAACCAATGAGTTAGCTAATCATGTAACTACCTGGGACGGTTTAGTTCAGAAGTAGAGCGCTTCTGAATGCAAGTTCTGACAAAGGGAGGGAGGGAGGAGGAACTTTATAATGTAATGTTCAAATTTTAACAGGAAATACAAGCAAAGTGTTTACAAGTTTATAAGGAAAAATAGCTTTAGCCCTTATCATATGCCAAATTAAAAATAAATAAATAAATGAATCTGGGGGGGATGGCACACACCTTTGATCCTAGCACTCAGGAGGCAGAGATGGATGATCTCTGTGAGTTTGAGGCCATCCTGGTATACAAGAGCTAGTTCCAGAACAGGCTCTAAAGCTACAGAGAAACCCTGTCTCAAAAACCAAAAGGGGGAAAAAAAAAATCAGTCTGAAGTAGATCATAGATCTAACTGGCACATTTACTTTATCGACCAAGCATGCTGATGCACATCTATATCTAGTCCTTTGGGACAGAAGCAGGAAGATTGCATGTTTCAGTGCAACCTGGGTTCCACAGCAACATTGTATCTCATAAGATTTTTAAAAAATTAAACTTCATCAAAATTAAAAGTCCTAACTCAATCAAAAGTAATCACTGAGAAAATAACCAAGAAATGTCACAATGAGAGGAAAATTAACCACAGCATACAGCTGTATGTACCCTAGGGTTTGTATGTACCCTTTGCACTTACATTCAGTAAATCAATAATAGTAATGGCCAGTGGAAAGAAACATGAAGCAGAAAAATAAGGAAAGTATTATTTTTATTAAGCTTAGTTATTTGGTTTGTTGCCTCAATATGCCTCACTCCACACACAACACAGAGGACTAGGGTGGAGGTCAGAGGACACCTGGCAGGGGAGAGTCTCTCCTTCCCCCACATGGTATCTTAGGATCACACTCAGGTCACCCAGGCTTGGCAGCAGGTGACTTTATCCACTGAACCATCTTACCAGCCCAAGAAAGCAATCTGAAAACCATAAATGTCATTTGCCTAATTTAAAAGAACTTGATTTACTTTATCAAATATTACAACATAAATTCTAGTTTTAAGTAAATCAGTACCATCAGAAATGAGAAGTTCAATAATGGTCATTTTGTGTATATTCATGTGTGTAAAAATAATAAATTATAATTTGCAACAAGCAAAACACAAATCATATTAAAAATGTTTAAAGAAAAAAATCTACATCTTATGATAAATACCAATATTAGTAAGAACACATATAATGATTCAACAAATAACCAAAGTGAAAACATTATTTAAAAGAAAATATGAACAGTCTCTTTAAGAACTGTAAATAGACTTTAATCCCAGCACTCAAGAGGCATAGGCAGGCAGATCCCTGTGAGTGTGAGGCTAGCCTGGTCTACACAATGAGTTCCAGGACACAAAGAAATCCTGTCTCAAAAACAAAACAAAACAAAAAAGAACTAGAAATAAAAAAACACCACAATTTAAAGTAATTTAAATCATTTTCGTTATAATTATAATGTTACATAGGTACATAAGCCCTAAGAAATAAAATTGCAACACTAAGAATTTTCCAGTCAGTCTAAACAATTACACAGTAGGTATAATTATGCTTTCTCTGTTCATTCCTCTTCAAAACCTATTAGTTTCCTTCAGTAGAAAAATTTATTTTTATTTTATATAATTTGTTAAGTTAGGAAACAATGTACTAGGTTTCATTATGACATCTCATATGTATGTCAATAAATTTTGTTTCTGATTCATCTCCTCACAAAATACCCTTCCCTGCCTCTCCTATACCTTCTTGATATCACTAATAATCCCCACCTATTTCAATAGAATTAACTGTACATGTTATGTTTATTATGAAGTACATCATGCTCTACACAAATAACTGTTTGACTAGATGGATTCAACCAGCCTGACAGGGCAATTCCCACAGCGTCCAAGTAAGTACCCCAGACCACCTCAGACGCTATAAGGCAGTTCTACAGCCACTTAGCACCACCTCTAGCTTTAGAAAACCATGGTGTACCCAAAATCTTAGGGTTTCTAGACATGGGTTAGAAAATGACGACAGTAGAATCAATTATTTTCATTTTTAGCAGTCCTCCTTTCTGAGTTGCTTGGTTCTAGTAAAAGTCAGTTATTCTAGAAAATACACTCATATTTGAACATTTGTTTTTAAATGGTCCTCATTTCATCAACTTTAATGTTGATGTAAAAATGACAAGAGTAGATCTCTCATATAGGACACTAGTATTTCAGCATGAAGACTGGTCAAGAAGAGTAGCTTTCACCAATACTGACAAGTAGCTAAATAAAAAGAATGCAAAAGTAAATTAACAACCAACGATTGCCAAAAGACACAATCTAGAAAAGTTGAACAACTCATAATGTCCTCAGTTGGTCATGCCTGCATTACTCCTTTCCCTTCAGTTGAGAAACTACCCACTCCCTCATCCTATTATACTGTACATCGGTTCTATATGAGAACTATTACTTTCCTACATGAACCTGTTCTTCCAATACTGTGACTGCTAACTGTGTGGGGTGCAAATCTGATGCCCAGGATTTTTCAAACCCACACTGAAAGAAGAACACTGTAAGGATATAGCTGTAGAGAGATGGTAGCCTAGGTCTCTGCTCTGGGTAGGAAAGCTTGCTTTGGCGCTCTATCATTTGCTGTGCCTCCAGTAGAAAGCTGTTTTGAAGAGTAATTTCTTATAATTACTGTAAAACTTAAAAGAAATAATGAATAAAAAGAAACTTTGTAAATCCAAGTTCATCCATCTTACTCTTCAGCAATAACCATTTTGGTCTTCAGCTAAAAATAATGCACATTCATACACATAAAGAAAGGTGGGTAATAAAATTCAACGTCAGACATGGCTGCAACTATTAAACAAATGCACAAAACCAGAGCAAATTGCAGCAATTGCAAAAATGCAGCAAACTGTTGCTGGACAGCCAAAAATCTAGCCTGACAATCATTTTTGTTTAGCTTCTCAGATTAGAAGTTTTTGAATTTTGCAATGCCTTGAAAAAATGAGTTTTATGCAACATGGGTAAATTTTATGAATTTCAAGTTTCAATATTTATTATTAGAAATGAAACACTGTAACATATATTTTCCAGAATTTCATAATACACAGAGTGAAGAATCTGCCTTTACAGGAAGTTTAGCAATCTCTACTAGGTCTACAAGGGAGGACCCTGAGTAGTCTGATCATTCATCTTCTCAATATATGCGATGCATTAAATGTGCAGCTGCTTTAAAAGTCTTCCTCAAATTAATAAATAGTATCATCAAGTTGATGAGGCTAAAAAATACAGGTTATTCATTATCATTACTGTCACTAAAATACCCAACAGAAGCAGCCTAAAGAAGGATAGGTTTATTGTGGCTTATGATTTTAGAGTTCAGTCCATGGACACATAGCCCTGTGTGCTTGGGCAGAACATCATGGCAGCAGGGTGTGTGGTGAAAGGGCAAGAAAGAGTAGTTGACAGTGCACCTCAAGGGACCTCCAACCTTCTGGCTTCCTAGGGCAACTATACTCAAGTGTACATGCCCATATACAGACATAATACATAAAAATATTAACTAAAATAAACAGATAAATAGGAGCAGATAGTAAAATCCACAAGGACAAAACAGACATAGCTGCTAAGGTGGTCGCAGGTTTATTCATAAGAGCTTCAAATTAGTAACAAAAGTGCATGACAGGAGCATGTGTGCATCGTACACAAAATAAATAAATGGGAAAAATAACTTTATTATTGTGACTGCATGCACATAAAACATGGAGGTCAGAGGACAACTTTCAAGGATCAACTCTCTCCTTTCACGTTTACATGGATCCGGGGATTGAATTCAGGTTGCCAGGCTTGTGCGCTTCACCTGCCAGGCCATCTTGCCAGCCCTGACTTTAAATTTTTGAAAGTCAGAGTACTCTGCAGTGCTATGCTTTTTTTTTCTTCACTAAAATCAAATATGAGCATGAACTGCTCAAGGTTTTTTGAAGCAAAAGACTATAAGATATAAAAATTCACTGTTAAGAAAGCACCTTATATGAAAACAAAGACACAAAATTCCCAAAGAAGCAGAATAAACCCAATTTTAAATAGATAAAATTTGACAGAAATATAGGATTGCCTTTTGCAGGGTTACACAAAATGTCACGAGAGGGAAGAACAGCTTAAAATACAGAGAAAGAAAAATGCCTTCCTTTAAAGGTCCATTGATAAGCACCAGGTCTGATGGTGTTCTCCAAGCCCTGAGCAAGCAGAGGACAGGAGGGTATCAAGTTCAAGGACAACTGGGTTTAAAGAAGTCTCAAACAAATTTCAGGAATGTCTATCTTCTTCAGTATCTTTCAAATTTGTATAGACGTAAGGTATTATGGACATTTCCTACAGGAGAAAGTACAACAACATGAGCCAGCACATCCTTAGCATTCCTTTGTTTGACATAAACTATTTGAAAACCAGAAGTGTGAGCACACACGCGTTCGCGCGCGCGCGCGCGCGCGCGCACACACACACATGCACAAAGAAAGAAAAGAGAAGAAAAAGAAAAAACACAGCAGCATGATTCCACCAAGTCAGTAACTCTGGAAACTGACTTGAAAGATATTTAAATGTATGGAATTCTTGATAAAGAATGCAAAAAAATGACTGATGAATTAAAAGAGGACAAAAATAAACAGTGAACTACAGAAGATAATAAAGATTGCAAACAAGAAATTAAACAAAGAAACAGAGGTTCTGAAAACAAGTAAAAGGCTCAGTAAGTCACATAAGCGGAAAACACTACTAGTGTGGACAAGAAGACCTACGAGAATGTGGTCTGTACAAGCAGGAACCCTGCAGCATCTACTACTTCACAGGCACCACTTGCCTACTCTGTGAAGGTCCTCTGTGTGGGCCAGAAGACGCCCAATCTCCCAGCCTTGAAACCCCAGGATGGCAGCAGAGCAGTGAGCAAATGAACATCTCCTGCTTCTTTCCACAAGGTCCCCACTATGTGGCCACACTGCAGAAAGCAACACAAGTGCCCACAATCTCCCCAGTGTCCTCCCTAAGGTGACTTCCCTCCTCATTCTCTTCCTTCCTGTCAACTGGATGGGTCTTCATCCAAACCTCAGAATCCACCTATTACAAGACGGAGAACATGAAGCAAAGAGCTGTGACTCTAAAATTATACAGACAGTGCAGGTGTTGGAGCTCGGCAGAGTAGAGCAAACCCTCAAATTGCAACTTACTATTAATAACCCTGTGTGGTGGTGGTGCAAGTCATGTGATTTCCCTTAAACGGGAGTAAAACTGCCAGCCTCCTGGGATCACTATAGCATAAGTAAATTCTCCAGAGAATTTAAAAAAGAAAAACACCTCAGTGGAGCTGAGTATGACAGGGCAGGCTTAAAAGCCCACTCAATCTGAGTTACACAGGAAGACCCAACTCAAAGCAAACAAGACATGTCGGTGAAAAACCAGCCATATACTCACAAAGGGTAGAGGCTCCAAGTGTGAGGAGAATGGTGATCAATCAGCACCTTCATGCAGTAATAAAGAAAAAGAAACAAGGGTGCGGGGGTATGGCTTAGTGATAAATCACTAGCCAGAACAGGGTGTTGGATCCCCTAAAACTGGGGTTACAGGAAATGTGCTTTGGGTATTGGGAATCTAACATGGGTCCTCTGAGAAAGCAGCCAGTGCTCCCTCCAATGAGCCATCGCTCCAATGGAAACATGAAGTTTCTTTTTAAGTCTGAGGATACAGCTCAGTAGTGCTTAAATAGCATACACGAAGCTCTTGGCTCAATCCCCAGTCCTGGAGGGGAAAATGTAGAATTGTAGGTGCGTGTGTTGTACACACATTGTGTTGAAATACTCAATTTTATAGCTCACTACTGAACATAAAGTATAATACATTAACAATGATTTTAACAACCTGTTCTTTTATCAACAGATGCCATTGGGGTGTGGGGATCAATCAAGAAGCATTAAACTATACCCATGTAGTATCCCATCAAACAACTACAGAACATATTCTCTTTATCAAGCTGGGGTAATCTGAATGAGAATGACCCCTTAGGCTCAGGTGTTTCAATACTGATCTTGGTACAGTTGTTACCACTGTTTATGTAGAGTAGGTGTGGCCTTGCTAGATAAAGTGTGTCACTGGAGGCAGGCTCTGAGTTTAAAAGCTACACACCATTCCCAGTTCACTCACTCTCTCTCTGCTTTCTGTTTGAGTTTGAAGATGTGGGACTCTCAGCTGTCCCAGTCACCCTGTCTGCCTGGTGTCACACTTCCCTGATGTGATACAGATGGCTCCTTACCACTTCAGAACCAGAAGCCCAAATAAATCCTTCCTTCTGTAAGTGGCCTTGGGCGTGGTGTTTTGTCACAGCAGCAGACAAGAAACTAATACACGAGTTACAGAGCTTTACCCAAAATAGACATCTTAGGGCATAACACAAGCCTAAACAAGTCCAAGGAGGAGGTGGGATGGGGGTAAACCTCTTCCATCTTATAAAATGAAACTGGAAACCATCAGCAAAAAGCAAGCATGAAAATGGGAGCTAGAACAACACATTTTTAAAATCATGGATTTAAGTATATAGAGACAATTCAAATGAATCTGTGGGAAAAAAGCAATCTAAAATGGAAGTTTGTAGCTATGAGTACCTAAGAGGGATGAGGGGGATATCTAACAATGCATCTCAGGGTCATAAACAGTAAGAACAAACTAAACCCAAAATCAGTGGGAGAAAATAAAGATCAAAGCCAAAATGAGTCAGAGACCAAAAAATTACACCAAGAGCCAATGAGAAAGCTGAGTTTTTGAGAAGATAAACAAGTCAAAAATCCTTAGCCAGAGTAACCAAGTGGAAGCAGGATAACACAAGTAAGACGAGAGAATGGAGTCATTACAACAGATATAACTGGAATCCAGATCATCAATGGAATATTTTAATAATTATATTCCAACTAACAGAAAAAAATAAAAGAAATGGGGAAATTTCCAGACACATATGACATACCAAAATTTAACTAAGGATATATATTTAAAAGTAAATACAAAACAGACCAACAGCAGCCAACAAGACTGAAGCAGTGATAAAAAGTTCATCAACAAAGAAAAACTCAGGTTTGAGACACTCACTGCTAAATTCTGCTGAACTGTTAAAGGCAAGAGAAATGGCTACAGGGATACAAAGAGGAAGGAAAATTATCCCTGCTGGCACACAATATACTAAAGGCTCCAACAAAAGTTCTTCAGTTTCTTAGAACTGAAACAAATTCAGCTATGTACCAAAGCAAAAATCAACATACAAAATGGAGTAGTTTGTCTATATACTAACCAGGAGCTCATCAAGAAAGAAGAAAAATTCCATTCATAGTAACTTAAAATATATGTATTCATTCTAGCAATAAATCCAACCAAAGTGAAAAGACCACTAAAATGAATATTACTAAACACTAGGGAAAGAAAGTGAAGATAACCTAGAAGATGGAATGACATCCCATGATTACACTGAAAATGTTTAAATGGCCATATTACCAAAACTGATAAGTATTTGATGCAATATCATCAAAGCATCAATGTTTGTTTTTCACAGAGTAAGCAGAAACATTTTCCATAAAAGACCTAAATAGCCAGAGCACAGTATTCAGAAATGCAAAGTACTGCAGGTTTTGTCTCATATATGGCAACCTCAAATCACAACGAAACACCCACTGACAGGAGAAAAGGACAAATGGGGAAATGAAAGGGGGAAGCCAGAGAATGCCTTAGGGAAAGTGGATCTGAATAAACACAACATACGTACATATGGAAACAATACAAAAAAATCATTATTCTGTAAAGTTAATGAGTTAATAATTACCCAAAATAAAAAACAAAACCTCAGTAAATGTGGCCCTTGTTAATATTTTGCTAGCTTTTTCTATTAAAATACTAAGTTATTAGAATTTTCTTAGCAATTCCAAAGATCTTATGCTAGTTCAGTACAAGAAACAGCATCTGCTTTACCTTTTTTTTTTTTTTTAAATATTTGAGACATCATCTTTCTACATAGCCCTGGCTGGCCTTAAACTCACCATGTAGACCAGGTTAGCCTTGAACTCAGAAATCCACCTGAGTAGGCCTCCCAAGGGCTGGATTAAAGGTATGCGTCATTATGTTAAGCTCATAAATTTACTTTAAAAAGGTGGGTTAGAAAACAAGAGCATAAAGACTTCAGGCCATTCCATTTCTGTCCCAGCTATTCACTCTACCAGTGTCACATAAAAGCAACAATGGACAATCCACCCCTAAATAGATCAGTATGCCTGTGTTCCAACAATAAGATGTGACTTATCTATGTTAAATATGAATTTCACATAATTGCTATATGTCACAAAATATTACTCTTTTGATTTCTACTTTCAGCCACTTAAAATGTTGAAACCATTTTTGAGGAAAAACAAAAGGGTTGGGGATATAGCTCACTGGTGTAGAGTGCTTGACTAGCATATACCAAGTCTTGGGTTCCATCCAGCACCACACACACACACACACACACACACATACACACACACACACACACACATGGGGGGGCTGTGCCAAGCAGCAGTTTACTGACTCTTAATCTTACTTATTTTTCCCTCTTTATAACTTAGTGGAGTTTTGGTATCTACTCATATACCAGTTGTTTTCCTACTACATCACAGGTTTATCATTCCACACAGGGAAGAAAATAAGAGTTCATAAAAATAAAAAGTTTAAGACAATAGATTCATTGATTCCATAATTTCCCACATTGGTTGAGACAGGCACTAAATGTGAGCAGTTAATATTCAAGGTGCAGTAGTGTGGGAGGTCCTTCTGTAAGTGTGTTGCTTTTATTGGATAATGAATAAAGAAGCTGTTTTGGCCTGCGATAGGATAGAACAAAAACCAGGCGGGAAAAACTAAACTGAATGCTGGGAGAAAGAAGGCGAAGTCTGAGACACCATGTAGTCACCAGGCACAGACAAGCTGGAACCTTGTCGGTAAGCAACAGCCACATGGCGATACACAGATTAATGAAGATGGGTTAATTTAAGATATGAGTTAGCCAGAAATATGCTTAAGTTATTGGCCAAACAGTATTGCAAATAATATAGTTTCTGTGTGATTATTTCAAGGCTGAGCAGCTGGGAACAAACAAGCGGCCTTGTACAACAGTATGTTGCAACAGTATGCAGTATGTTGGGTGCAGTAAAAATTCAACTAAGAAGGGAATAATGTACACATACCTCTGATCCCAGCACTTGCAGTATAAGGCAGGAGGATTCACCAGGAGGCCAGCTTAGGCTACATATGATGAGATGGCTCAGTGGGTAAAGGTGCTTGCTGCCAAGCCTAATGACCCAAATTCAATCCCAGACCCAACAAGATGGAAAGGGAACCAACTCCCACAAGTTATCCTCAGACTTTCATGTATGTGCCATGGCATTTGCATGGTCAGAGACACACACGAACAAATAAAATAAATGTAATAAAAATAGATAAATGGGGGCAAAAGAGATGGCTCTATGATTAAGAGTGTGTTCTGTTCTTTGCAGAGGACTTGAATTCATTTTTCTAGTATCCACATTAGGTGGCTCTTATTCACCTGTAGCTCCAGTGCCAGGGGATCTTGACTCCCTCCCCCTGGCCTCCTCAGCACCTGAATGTACTTGCACATACTCCAAACAAGCATACATACATACAAATAATTAAAAACAAATAAATCTTCAATAAATAAATAAATGGATTAAAATAAAGACAATCTTACCAAACATTAAGATATTCCCTTCCTTACAAAGCACACTGCCTAACAAAGATCAAGCTATGTAAACATGAATAACTAAATGACAGTAAGATGACACTTGCTGAACAATTTAAGGTACATACTGATTTCTGCAAAACCAAATGTACTACACATCCATCCAGAAAAAGATGCAAAATCCCTAATGGTTGAAGAGATGCAAGGAAGGGGTAGTACTTCCAGCAGTTCTTGATAAGCAGGGGTTGGCAAGAGAAATGAAAACTATTAACTGACTAATGGATAAAAAACAAGATGGCAAGAAAAGGAAAAGAAGGATGGTAAAGAGAGTGGTAAGAGTGGCTTCTGCATAGGAGAGACACGGGAGCCATCCTATGAGCACAGGAGTAAGGAAGGATCAAGGTGGTGAGAGAGAAAAAGCAGTGCTGCCAGGAGCACAGCCAGAGCTCAGGGCAATCTGGAGACCAAGCTCAGAGTTTATATCCCTAAACTGGGGAGTGACCATAACCATGGCACCATGGTTAAGTGAGAAAAAAATTAGTGGTCTAATGTGGGTTTAGTGAAAACAGAATAGGGTCAAATTCAGAGATTAGACATTACAACACTGCCTAGAGTAGGCAGAACCTGAAAGCTGTGTCAATGGTTTTCAGTTTACTGAACCAACTCCTTTCATGGCTAAAATAAATAATCATACCCCTAAAAGTCTCACTCATAAACAAAATCAAACCTAGTATCATTCTACAGATAGCACAGTTACAGTCAAAACTGCTTACATACCAAGGTAGGTGTTAAAATCCGGAAAGAAAGAGAGCCAGAAGGTTGAAAAGGTGACCTCATCCTGGTCACACAACCCAATGTTTGCCTCTATCATCACCACCACCCACAAACAGCTGTTTCAAGATCTCAGTAGCATCACAGGAATTCTTAGTTATTGGATAGGGGTTCTGAATCCAGATTCATCAACAATCTACAGTAATTAACCTGAAAATAGGAACTCATCAAAACAAAAGAGAAATATAAGCTCAACACACAGATGTTAAACACACAAAGGTAGTTTTAGCAAACAAGGCCTAGACAGTAATGCTTTGCTAGCATCAGATGACAGCAAAGCTCCAGCACGGCTGAGTTCCTGTGCTCCAGTGTAGCTGGGACTACAGAAATGTCGCTGAGCCTAACAATTATTGTACCTTAACTATCTGCTTTGCACATCCCAAGTGACTTTTCTGTAAAGTTCATCTGCCACTACCAGACTCTAACATCTACTCCAAGAAGAAACCATTTATAGTAGCATGACATCAGCATATGTCACTGTCCTCCTAGCAGTGAATTTAATGAAATGTTTTGTTATCTAATTCCCTTTGTTATAAGCTTCATGAGAACAAGGATTTGTTTTGTTCATTGATATAGCTAGTCCCAGTTTTTTTTTTAAAAAAGACTGGAATAAAGCATCTGCTTAATATTTATTAAATTATTAGATAATTGAGTAATTGTTGAATTGTTAAGACTTTTCACTCTAGGGCCATAGTTAATATTAATTACCAAAAAGCTACCAACAGATATTGCAAGGTAAGCTAAGCATTCCTTACCCAAAATGCTTGGTACCAGAAGGGTTTCTGATCTGGTAGTTTGGGGGTTTGTTGTTGTTTTGCTTCCCAGATTTTGGAATATTTCATAGACTGGACTGAGCATCCATAATCTAGAAACCCAAAATGTTCCTCTATCTGCCAAGTCTGTGCGTTGCTCAAAGTTTTGGTTTCGGAACATTTAAGATCTCTGGACTGTAAATACTTCATTTCGACAATGACTATCATCCACAAATGAAGGCAGACATGTGGACTTAGTTCCATGAAATCTATTGAACTGCTGGTAAGGTTTTAAGCCTGAATGTATGTTTTAGATGGAAATTAAGGTGTTTTGGGTCTTTTAGGAAATTTATTACAATATCAATAAAGTTCCTGAACTCAAACCTCTACCTGGCCTCCTTATGAGCCCCTAGGGCTGGCCTCCTGCCTTAACCTCCTCAGTGCTAGGATGACAGGCATCCAAACACCACCTTAAGCAATGATAATTGCTTAAAGCAAATATACCACATCAATCACAAGACTCATAATCAAAAACAAAAGAAAAAAAGGAAGTATCACAGAAAATTATTACTAATACAGGTAACACAGAGAGGACAAAAGCCACAGAATTCAGTAACAACTTAGAATCCCACCAGATGGGCACAGCTGATGACAGCCCCACTAGAGACTGAAAACTGTAACTAAAAGTGAGCTGCTCTGTCCTTTTCTCGGGTGTTTGTTTCAGAGTGGGGCAGACATGGAAAGGAAACATTCCTCTGCACTCTATCTTGGGAAGACACTATGCCCTGACCTCTTTCTCCCTGCTAAAACAAAGGTCTGAATTTGAGGGAAATGCCTACTGAGAGAGGCCTAAGGTAAACCTTCAGGTTTCCAAAGCTCTCTATACTTCACCAAAATGATCCCCACCATTCTGTTTTAAAAGCCTACATTATAAACCCATAAGGGCTTTGTTTATAGCTGGAAGACTGCTGAGCACATACCAAGCGTTCAATAAATATTTCCTGACTAAATATTGCCTGAATCCTCCACAGAATTATAAGCCTTATGGGAGCAGGGATTTCAAGTGACTCACTCACCAATTCCCACTACACTCAGAGAGGCTGTGATCTACAGACAGTTAAGAAAAACCTTTTACTACAGAGCATATGTAGGATTGGAAATCACAATACTATGCAGCCTACAGAAAACTCAAACTCACCTAACCTTACCCTGACTTCATTAATGAACCAAGGAAAAGAGTTTCAAAGAAACCAAGTTTGAGTATAATCATTACATCCCATTCACAGTCATGATTAATATTTTAAAGTAAATCCTGACTTTCTAATAATCTATTTTAAACTCTGTTCCCTAGTATCTGATCTCAATCCACATTATTATCTGAAGTGGGAGGCCATTCATTGTCTGCACACAAACACATTTTACCAATCATTAACTGAAAACTGAAAAAGTAAGATGAATGCCAAGAAGTATGAACAGCAGTCAAAAGATATGCCCCAACTAAATTGAAAACAGGATATCCTTCAAAGTGATTTTTTTTAAAAGCAAACCTCCCACTCACTGATCAACAGAAGTCAGCTATGACACTTTTCTGGAACAAATGACTCAATGAAAAATGCAGACAAATTTTGCCATTTGGTCTCAAGTATCACTTAGAAAACCAGTACAATACAGCCACTTCAAAATCAGCATGCAAAAATAAATAGAGAAAAATATTTGAAAGCAATACTTAACAGTTCTCTTTTAAAACAGGAAGTCATCTTAACGTTAAGTCAGAAAAAGCACACTTTCCCAGAGGTTCTCAACCTGTGGGCTGTGACTCCTTCAAGGGGTCACCTATCAGACATCCTGCATACCAGATATTTATATTACGATTCAAAACAGTAGCAAAACTGCAGTTATGAAGTCGCAATTAAACTTCCAAATGCTGTGACCCTTTAATACAGTTCCCTCATGTTGTGGTGACCCCCATCATAAAATTATCTCATTGTTACTTCATATCTGTATCTGAATCTGACATTTAGGATATCTGATATGCGACCCCTGTGAAGGAGCCACCAGGTCCTCCCCAGCAATGGGTCACTATCCACGTTGAGAACCACTACTCTAGAGAAATGTATTCTTATAAAGTATATCACACAGAATAATACGACCTTTGATACACTAACAGCTCACCCTAAAGATTTAACCGATAATCTTCAAAGAAAATACAGAGCCAGCGTGACAGCTCAGCAGGTAAAAATGCTTGCCTCCTAAGTCTCATGACCCGAGTTTAGCCCCTGGCCCCACAGAGCAACTCCTGAAGCTGTCTTCTAACCTCCAATCTGATCTCCATATATGCAACAAGGCATATGTGTATTCACTCTCCCATACACACAAATCCTAACACATACAATAATAAACTTATAAAGAAAGACTACAGTATAAACGGTCTATTAATTTTTACTATGTACATATAAATACACTTATTAACAAGTCAAGCTTATCAACTTAAAAGCTCATGCATTTTACTAAAAGACCTCACTCACTCAAAACTATTTTTTTGTTTTTGTTTTTCAAGACAGGGTCTCTCTGTGTAGTCCTGGCTGTCCTAGAACTCGCTTTGTAGATCAGACTGGCCTTGAACACAGAGATCTGCCTGCCTCTAACTCCCAAGTGCTAGGAGAAAATGCATGCACCACCGCACCCAGCTCAAAACTATTTGAAACAAATCTTACATTGTTATTGATACTATTACAAATATAAGTGGTTGCTGGTGGAGGCTATTTGTTTCGGGTGGCCCAGACCTGAAATAATCATACAGAAACTATATTAATTACAACACTGCTTGGCCAATAGCTTAGGCTTTTTATGAACTAACTCTTACACCTTAAGTTAACCAAATTTTATTATTTTATGTATCATCATGAGGCTCATGGTTTACCAGTATGATTCCAGCATCCGTCTATCTCCTTCGGTAGCAACATGGCATCTCTCTGACTCGCATTCTTTTCTCCTTTATCTCTGTTTGGAATTCCCGCCTTGCTCTATTCTGTCCTGTCATAGGCCCAAACAGCTTCTTTATTCATTAACCAATAAAAGCAACACATATACANAATTACAACACTGCTTGGCCAATAGCTTAGGCTTTTTATGAACTAACTCTTACACCTTAAGTTAACCAAATTTTATTATTTTATGTATCATCATGAGGCTCATGGTTTACCAGTATGATTCCAGCATCCGTCTATCTCCTTCGGTAGCAACATGGCATCTCTCTGACTCGCATTCTTTTCTCCTTTATCTCTGTTTGGAATTCCCGCCTTGCTCTATTCTGTCCTGTCATAGGCCCAAACAGCTTCTTTATTCATTAACCAATAAAAGCAACACATATACAGAAGGACTTCCCACACCAAGTGGTGTCTATTTCGTTAGACCTACAATTTAAAGTCATACACCATCAATTTTGGGGCCTCCTTTTTTGAGGTTCAAAACAATCTTTAGATACATCAAACAGGCTGTGAAACCTGTTTCCCAGCCTACAACAGATTTAAAATTGGAAATTCAAAAAAAGGGAGGGGGGCTAGTGAGATGGTTCAGTGGGTAAATTTGATCACCCAAGTTTAATCACAGGTACTCACCTGATGGAAGAAAGCAAATTCCTGCAAATTGTACATATACATGTGTGTACATGCATACACACAATAAATACATGAATGCATATAAAATTTTAATTCTAAAAAGGAAAAGAAAATCAGAAATACTGATCCAATAGCAATACAAAACAAATGTCTAGAGTCAACTATACCATGTCTGTATTTAACAGAGAACAGAACTTGTTGGAGAAATAGCTGGCTTCCGGAGTAGAGCAGGATGTATAAAAGACACGCTGGAAGCTGTATTTGGTACTCTGTTACTGTGATAAACACAATGACCAGAGCACCTCACAGAAGAAAGAGTGTAGTTCACAGGGAGCCAGAGGTGTGTGCTAGGGGTGGGGTCGAATAGTAGCAGAAGCAGGAAGCAGAGAGCTCACATCTCCAAACACAAACACCATGAAGAAGAGAGCAGGAAATGTCATGAGGCTTTTAGCTCGCAAAGCCCAACTCCAGGGATATACTTCCCCCTAAATCTTCCCAAACAGTGCTACCAACAGGGAAACAAATGTTCAAATATTTGACCCTCTCAGGGATATTCACATTCATACCACTACAGGAACATTTGAAAGCAAGGGCGCCTACTAGTCAGAATGTAGAAGACAGTTTGAGGTGGAAGGAAGGAAG
>LOJH01032720.1:1240-16477 GCA_001685095.1 Ellobius talpinus
GAAAGAAAGAAAGAAAGAAAGAAAGAAAGAAAGAAAGAAAGAAGAGAAAGGAAGAGAAAGGAAGAAGGGTGGGGGAAGGTGGGCGAGGTAGGAGGAGGGGAGGGAGTGGGAACAGGATAGCTATGTAAAATGAGAAAAGATTGTATTAAATAATCTTAATTAAAAAAAACTAGAGAAAAAGAAAGAAAAAAGAAGGAAGGAAGGAAGAAACCTAAACAATGGAAGCTAGAGAGGAAAGACATGGAAGTCTCACCCT
The DNA here is from genome assembly GCA_001685095.1 of Ellobius talpinus. Lineage (NCBI taxonomy): Eukaryota > Metazoa > Chordata > Mammalia > Rodentia > Cricetidae > Ellobius > Ellobius talpinus. Next base: position 1,497 of record LOJH01032720.1, read on the forward strand.
GTCCCTCCCACATCACTGTGACCACATTAGGATGAAAGGAGGGCCATCAAGAGGTATCAGAGTAGAGGCACTTTACACACCAGCCGAATGACCTGAGTCTGGCCCCCAGAATCCACAGTGGAAGAAGAAAGCCAACTCCTGAAAGTTACCTTCTCACCTCAACATGTATGCCATGGCACACATTTTCACACTCACACATGTATTATTCCCATGTATATAATAATATGTAAACTCCTTTGTAGAAAGAGTTGGTTGAGTTGGGGGTGTGGTGGGGCAGTCTTTATTCCAGCAGTTAGGAGGCAGAGGCAGGTGGATCTCTGTGAGTTTGAGGCCAGCCTGGTCTATAGAGAGCATTCCAGGACAGCCAGAGCTACATAATGGAGAAACCCTGTCCCAAAATTTAAAAGGGGTGGGGTGGGGAAAGGTGGTAGTGAGCTAGGTGTGGCGGCACACGACAGAAGCAAGCAGAGGCAGAAGCACGGAAACCAATGTGAGTTTGAGGCTAGCATGGTCTACATAGTCAGTTCTAGGCCAGCCAGGCTATATAGTGACACCCTTTCAAAAAACCAAAAAAGTGAGGCTGTTGAGATGATTTAGCAGATAAAAGTCCTGCATTGTATGCCTGGAAATCTGAGTTTGATCCCTAGAATCCACAGTGGAAGCTAAGAACCAACCCCCAAATCTTGGCCTCTGACCTCCATACACAGCCACACATGCACACCAATAAATAATAACAGTTCAGTTGTTGTGTTACTGTTTTGTTTTTTAAATTGAGAATGAAAAGAAACTCAGAAGCATATGCCACAAGTAGCTTCAGATACATGCTAAGAAGTTGATTAAAATACATCAGAATCACAGGACTTTGGCCACATAAACTGTGAAGTACAACCATAGGTTCTATTTATTCTACTCCTATGTAATAAGATTATTTTTTAAATTAGGATGGAAAGATATGCAGTAATACCAGTAATCTCAATATTTGTGAGACTGACGCAGAGGGACTTCCATGTGTTTGAGGCCAACATGGGCTTCACGGTAAGTTCAAGGCCAAAGAGTAAAACCTAGGCCAAAGAGTAAAACCCTGTTTCAATATTGAAACAAAGCACAATGAAAAAAAGATAAAAAATTAAAAAGACCCCCAAAAAGCACAGCACGGCTGTATGTGTGCTGTGGAGAATTGTCCTTACACTCTTCAGAGCTTCTCTCTGAACTTCTGGAATTCTCTGGAAGGTAGGAGGAATGAAATCAGTCTGACAATAGAAGGAATATGACTGGAAACTGAGTTCACCCAGGAGGGTGATACTTAAGTCAAGCCTGTTCCCCTAATGAAGCTTCAACCTGAGTTCCAGATGCTAGGACTAGGGTAGGCTTCTTGTGACCCTCACCGTACATCCAAGGTGGGAAGATGAAACAATTCTCAGGACATAAAACTTGGGACCTCTGTTGTAGGTGTCTCTTGGTTGGTCCCTTGGTGTGGTTTCTTGAGACGGGGTCTGGCTATGTAATCCAGGCTAGCCTTGAACTCACAATCCTGCAAACTAACCTTAATTCACCATCCTACTTCAGCGTTCCAAGTGCTGGGGCACATGGGCTCCTATACGTAATCCACTGACAGGTTCTTAGTTGTATCATTTTGTTACTGACTTGTTCCAGAAGATTTTTAAACTTTCCTGTAATCATGAGAACCCAATTTATGACCAGCTTAAATAAAAGTGAGCGAACCTACACATAATGAGTGAAACTGGTGCACTGTATTTATTTAAGAGGCATCATGATGTCTCTTACCATCAGACCTCCCCAGGGGAGGAGATAGTTTAGAGACTTCATTAGGACCAAAGTTGGGTATCTGAGGAAACTTCTAGCTCACAGAGTAAAGACTACAAACTGTCCCAGAATGGGTACCAAGCACATCTACACTTGCACGTGTAAATTCTGCAGTATACCATAAGATGACAAGCCCAGAAACCAAGGGGACAGCAAAATTGATGAATACCAATTTCAAGAAAAGAAAATACAGCTAAGTAAGATATATCCAATCCCTCTCATACTGTGAGCAGTATGAGCTAGAAGTACAGGGAGATGCCACTTTTAACTGTCAAATTGGCAAAGAAAATTTTTGGATATCATACTACACTGTGAGGCATAGGGAAACCTGCTCTGGTAGCCTCACACATCGAAGGCACGTTTCAAAATAAATGTCTCAGGAAACTGCTAATGCATTGACTCAGCAAGTTGACCTTCAGGAACTTACCGCAACTCTGTCCACGTGTTGGCAAGGAGCCATTCGCTACAAGTTGGAACACACTGTTCCACTATTTAATAACTCTTCTCTTAGGATTTGGATCACTTTCCTTCTATGCTGGACCTGAGAGAGTGCTGTGATTTGGTTGTGTCTGTAAGATGTGACAGAAGCCATGTTGTGCTGGATCCTAACCCCTACAGGCTTGTGTCTTCATTGTCGTGATGCTGGAATTCTGCCGTTCAACCAGCTGGTGCTTAGAACTGGAAAACCACCAAGGAGGCTGTGACGGAGGGCTCGAGGGCTGGTGGAGCAACAGCTGCTGGTGCTGGTGAAAAGAGAGAGAGAATAGCGCTGAACCTGGAGGAAGGGCCACTCATGTTACACAGTCCTCATGTGACTGGCTTCTGGCAAACAGAGAGAGAAAAGATATTTAATCATGTTTCAAATAATTTTTTGGATTTTTTTATTATTGTATTGTAGTGTGTGGGTGTGGGGTGTGTGCAAGTGTGTGTGAGTGCGAGTGTGTGTGTGTGTGTGTAGGTACGTGCTTATTATAGCACGCATGTGCATGTGAGAGGACAACCTAACTGCAGAGCCATCTCATTGACCCCATTTCAAATCTCTAAGTAAGGAGATAGCAGGGTGGGGTGTGAATGTTCCATCTGGTGTCCCCTAACTATGTCTAATCACACATAGGAAAGGAGATGAGCAAAAGAAGAAATGGTTCCTTTTACAGGCAGAATTTGGAGGACTTTCTTTTTAAAGTCCAGAGGTTTACTGGTTTGGAAATAAAACTGTCTCATTCCTTAGTGGCTGAATTTTTCTCAGAGCCATGGGTTGTGTCTGTAGCACAGAAAATAAAACAAACAAGCAAAGCAACAGATAGAACCAAAAATAAATAAGTGAGCAAAAAACCAAACCAAACAAACAAAACACCTCCCATTCATATATGAGGTGGGGGCTCAGAGCAAGAACAGGCTCTGCAGCAGTCCCTGGGTACAGTGGAAGGGGCCTTGCTGCTTGGACCACCACATGGCAGTAACTCCATGTTACTCAAGGTATTTGTCATAGATGTGCATGCCACATGATGTCTCTCGCAAACTCCATTAAGAAAGTATAATAAGGAGCTAAAGAGACAGTTTCATGGTTAACAGTGCTTGCTGCTCTCAAAGAGGACCTGAGTCCAGGTCCCAGAACCCACATGGATGCTCAAAATCATCTACAGCTCTACTTCCAGGGGATCCACTACCCTATTCTGACTTCCTTCAAAGCAATGCATGCATGTGACGTGCTTACACACAGGCAAATCGCTCCTACACATTTAAAAAGTGACAGCAGTTGTAGCATCTAGGGTTCTGTAAGGCCACTGCACACCTCACTTTCAGTGAAGAGAGATGGAGAGGCAGCAGATGGAGGGTGTGTAGAAGACTATCCCGACTTTGCTCCTCCAGGAGAATAAGTCTGAGATGAGCTTTACACCATCTCCCAAAAGATTAAGCTCCAGCTCCTCGTCTTTCTTGGCTTCCTTCCTTTCTGTCACACATCTGTTGCCGTATTGGCATCTCATTTCTCCTATAAACTTCTTGTGCTTAGAACTTTGTTTCAGCGTTACCTCTGAAAGGCCTGCCCCACTCTACCAGAAATTACAAGGGAAAATATCTTGTTCATCTTTGAGACCTTCTCAAAAACAGCTTTTTCCAAGAATGTAAAATATTGCTTCAAAGGCTTGAAGCAATATCCTGGTTTACTGAGGATTCAGTAAGATTTTTATTATACTTGCCCGTACTAATAGGAGAAAAAAATAATGGGTCTGGAGAGGTGTCTTAGCAGTTCAGACAAATACTGTTTGTGAAGACTGATTTCTTTTGTTTTGTTTTGTTTTTGAGGCAGGGTTTCTCTGTGTAGACCTTGCTGACCTGGAATGCACCCTGTAGCCCAGGTTGGCCTTGAAGTCAGAGATCTGTGTGCCTCACCACCACCCAGCAGGCAGGCTGATTTGTTTTTGTTGATTTGACACAGGCTAGAGTCATTTGAGACTATGGATGATAGATCGTGACTGTCAGTGTTACAGGCTCAAGAGTCGCCTAGGAGACAAGCCTATGGTGTGCCTGTGGAGGTTATTAGGTTAGCCTCTGGGCGGGTCTATGAGGCATTGTGTAGATCACGTTAATTGAGGTGAGAAACCTACCTTGAATATGGGCAGCACCATTCCACAGGACGCAGGCCTGGAGCGAATCAGAAGCAGCAAGTCAGCTGAGAATTGGTGTTCATCTGGGCTCTGCCACCATCCCAAGATGAACATGCCCTCACACTGTGAGCCAAAATAAACTTCCTGCAGTTACTTTCCTTGGAGTATTCTATCTCAGCAGCAAGAAAAGTAAGAAAGACAATAAGCAAAGATTTAGGGAACTGGGGGAGGAAGCAGATTCTCAAAGCAGCGCCTTAAAACTCTCAGATATTAACATCTTCAGCAAGCAACCCTCAAAATGCTTGCCACTTCCTAGTTAAACATGAGCAACGTGGGGTCCTAAACTAGTCACAAACTAAAGGATAAATCGACGACAGTAAATACAATTAGCTGTGGCTTCGTGGCCCTAAGTTAACAAAGCTAAAAGGTAAACTGAGTCTTAAATACTGCAAATTATCTCCTCCCTCAAGGCTATATCTTCTAGAACTCCCCAAATAGTGCCACTAACAGGGCACCAAGAATTCAAACAGAAGCCTGGTGGTGGTGGTGGCAGTGGTGGCATACACCTTTAATCCCAGTATTCCGGAGGCAGAGGCAGGGAGATCTCTGAGTTTGAGGCCAGCCTGGTCTACAGAGCAAGTTCCAGGACAGCCNGATAAACAAAACTGGCAGTGGTAGCCCATACCTTTCACCCCAGTGCTTGGAAGGCAGAGGCAGGAGAATGTCTGAATTTGAGGTCAGCCTGGTCTACAGAGTGAGTTCCAGGACAGTCAAGGTTACACAGAGAAATTCTGTCTTGAAAAAGAAAAAGTTCCCTGAATTATTCCTCTGGTCTCCATTTGGTTTGTTTTCTTGGAAGGGGCCTCAAGAAGGTGTCTGTAACCTTAGGCTGCCTCATCCACAGTCAGAGGCTTAGCCTGGCAACAGACACCATCTACACACAGTCAGTTAGCTGTTAATCCCTGAATGATCTGCTCTCATTGGGAATTCTCACAACCATCTTCCTTGGGTTTAGCTCGCAAGAATGGCTCACAGTACTCAGGGAAGCATTTTACTGGCTTCTACGGATTTATTATAAAGGTTACTATGCAGGATTCAGATGGACAGCCAGACGGAAGAGATGCATGGGGCAAGCATGTGTGAAGTGGTGTGATACTTCCTTTAGTTTCTGTGGGTTTTCAGACACTTGTCTCTGGAAACCTCCGCCTGTCCAGCTAGTCTAAAGCTCCATGAACTCTAGAAGCTTCACTAAGTAGGTGTGATTGATGACATCATTGGTCATTAGTAATCAGATCAAACACCAGCACCTATCATCCTCCAGAGGCTCAAGGGCTGAAACTCCCAACTTTCAAACATACCTCAGTCTTTTCTGTAAGCAGCCTCAGGATGTTGCCCCCCCCCCCGCCATCTCAATAGCACACCAAGGATGCTTATCACTCCCAGAGATTCTAAGGGATTTAGGATCTTTCTATCAAGAAACAGAAAACAAAATAATAATAATGATGATAATGATGATGATGAGGATGATGATGACGATGACGATGATGATGAAAACAATAATTTTTCACAATAACAGAGGCAAAGCAGTTGGAAGCCACAGAGGTCAGGCCAGCTTCTGTTCACACAGAAGTTTGGGTTTGGTGGGTCCTAAAAACATCCATTTACTAAGCTTTGTATTACAGCAAGCATTATACAAGCGTTATTTTACTTCCTGTATAAGAAACGGTACCATCATATGTTGGGGTCAGGCTGTGCTCTGCCCTGTGTTACTCTGTATTATGCACAATGATGTTTTTCCAGGCTGTGCCTTGCCTTGAGAGATCCCATTTTACAAACAGGTTTTTTACTCCATTCTGAGTGCAAACACAGAGACAAGATGACTCTGCACCTTGCCAGACCAGTAAACAACACCAGCTGTCCAGCACCACCCACAGGCACAGAGTGATAAATAACTTATTCTTAAAAGCAAAAAACGTGCCACTTCATACATTTTTCAAAGTAAATTGGGACTAAAGAGACACATGGAGATATTAAAGTCATTAGGAAAGCCAGGCCTGAGAACTTACCAGACACACCAGGCCGAGAAATGGGAGCAGCTTGTCTCCTGGGCTCCAAAAAAGGAAGCCCTATGATGTCATATAACATAGTATGTAATCAAGGAACTGACAGGCAGAGAACACTGGAGTGTCTCCGGGACTTCAGCTCAGGTTGTTTCCTGCTGTAGATTGGTCCTACTGGAATTGCTGTCTGTCTGTCTGTCTGTCTGCCTGTTTGTTTATTCCTCTGGATCTGCCATCCCCCTCTCTGTCCTTTTGTTCTTCTGGACCCAAGCCTGTCCTTTGTCTCTGCAACCTTTCCTGCTCCTGCAGTTTAACTCTGAGGCTGGGGCCTGACTCAGTAGCAGTAACAACTTCTCTGCAGGTTGGGTGGGGGAGACACATATCTGAAGCGTTTATCTAATTATTCTTTTATCAATAAAAACTCAGGAGTCAAATATCAGGGTAAAAACCTCATTGATCAGAGAAACAGCAAAGAATCAACCAGTGACCTAAATCCTAAAGACCAAGCCTCTTTCTAAGCCCCTCCCTACTACTTCCTGTGTCTCTCTATATGTCCTGGGTCCTCCAAAATCTCGATGGCTAATTTTGGTCAGCTAGTAGCTAGCTCCAACTTCTGATTCAACATAAACTTTATTGGTAGTCTCGGGAGTGTCGAAGTGTGATCAAAATATCCCACAACACACCCATAGCCAAATTATTATCTTATACCTGCAGAGGCTCTTTGAGTCTCTACTTGAAACCCCTTGACCTCTGCTAGGGTCTCTTTAATCCTTTGCAGTTGCTATGATGCAGAGAGAGAGAAAAAATGTATGACTTGGGAGTGTTAGTAATTATAATTAGAATAAATTGTACGCTGAGTTTCTCTGTGTCTTGGCAGCCACTCTCAAATAACTCTTCAGAGACTTATTATTAATTATTATTATTAAATGTTTGGTCAATAGCTCAGGCTGGTTACTAGCTAACTCTTACACTTTAAGTTAATCCATATTTCTTATTTACCCTCTGCCATGTGGCTGTACCTTCTTTCAACACAGCATGGTTATCTTGCTTCTCTCTGTGTCTCTTACAACTCTCGGAGATTCTGTCCTTCTTCCTCCCAGTGTCTTCCATCTGACTGCCCTGCCTATACCCCCTGCCTAGCTACCAGTCAGCTCTTTTATTAATCAAATCAGAAGGTGCCTTGGCAAAGACACATCTTTACAGTGTACAAAAAGATTATTCCATAATATTTCCTCCTTTTGTCTAAAAAGGTTTTAACTTTAACAGTAAAACTATATAATAAAAAAGCTATCAAGTAAGAATTACAAACAAACTAAAACTATATATAACAAACACAGTTTTCAAGTAAGAATTACAGTTACAATATCCAGTCCATTTGTATTTGGCAAATTCAGAGAAAATACTCCATTATCTATCTTATCTCTGTGAGTCCAAAGTTTTGTACCTAATTTACTTTCTATTCTAACTTGTACTACCAACCCAAAACTATCCTTCTGTGTCTTTCAACCTGATACACTTTATGGCTCTTTTGTGAGTTTCTTTTCTGAATTTGGTAACAAGGAAAACTATAATTATAACTGTCTAGTCTTCAACTCCTTCAGAGACCAAGAAGGATATAATATTACTGCAGTAAATAAGAACTGCAGAAAAAACACCTTCCTAAACTAAGAAATGACAGACACAACTGGCTACTTGTGTCTCTCATGCTGGCTGCAGTACCAAGACATGTCTCCCATCAATAACTGAACCTATGTACCTTGGTTGGTTGGCTATCCTGGAAACTGGGACTACTTGGCAAATTGCAGGAAAGACACAAACATACTTGTCTGTGTTTCTGACTTAAAATAATCACGATACCATATTACTGGAAATGCAAGAGTTGAACTCTGAGCTTGGAATGACCTGATTCTAGTCTCTGCTCTAAATTTATACAGTTTTATTGAAATTACTCACCACAGTTCCTTATTGATGACAGGAGAAAAAATGTATCTTGTTTGTTTGTTTGCTTGCTTGCTTGAATTGCAGTTGTCATACGGTTTCTATTGCTGTGACAAAATGCCATGATCAAAAGCAACTTGGAGATGAAAGGTTTATTTCATCTTATAGCTTCTAGTCCATCATCCAGAGGAGTCAGGGCAGGAACTCAAGGCAATAACTAAAGCAGAGACCATGGAAGAGTGCTACTTACGAGTTTGCTCAGCCTGTTTTCTTACAGCACTCAGGGCCTCAGCCTCCTAATAAGCAGGACTTCAAGTGCACACCATTGTGTTCAACTAGTATACTACCCTTTTTTAAAAAAAAACATTTATTTTATTCATGTGTGCATGTGTGTATGTTTGTATGTGTGTTTATGTGTGTTGTCCACTGGTGTCCACAAGGGTCAGAAAAGAGCATTGGATCCCCTGAAGCTGAAGTTGCAAGCATTTATGAGCTCCTGACCTGGGTGCTGTGATTTGAACTTGCATCCTTTAGAAGAGCAACATGTTCTCTTAACAGACAAACCATCTCCCCAGCTCCATGGTGTCCCTCTTTTGTTGTTATTGTTATTTTGTTTGTTTTCTGTTTGTTTGTCTATACAGGGTTTCTCTGTGCAACCCTTATTGTCTTGGAATTCCCAGAGATCCTCCTGCCTCTGTCTCCCAAATGCTGGGATTAAAGGCGTGCGCCACTAGCACTATCCGGCTCAAATACTGAAAACATTTTAAAAAAATTATTTTATTATTTTTTTGTGAGTTTCACAACATGTGCCCCAATTCTACTCATTTCCCAGTTCTTCTATAACCACCCTTCACCCTGGTAACCAGTTCCCCTAAAAGAAAATAAAAAATAAGAAAATTGATAAATTTTTAAAAAATCTCACCAAGGAAGCTTTGGCATGTCACAGTGAGTTACACAGTAGACCATTTTGTCCAGGCAGCTTTCTTGAAAATGTTCATTATGATGAGTCATTGGTCTGATTTGAGGCCTCTGGCTTCTGTTATACCATCCATACTGGATCCTCACTGGGACTCCTCTCTGATATCCTGCTGTTGTCCTGAGTCATGGAGATCATGCAGCTTTGGGTCTGCAGGACCTGTCCCTTCACTGGCTCCGGCAGCTCATAGATGGGGTGGATGCTGGGGTTGGCAAACTCAAAGCCCTGAATCTAGACCTGGGGGGGGTTAGTTGAGTTGGTCAACGCACCAGTTCTCCCCAGCCCAAGCCACCAGGGCCAGGTCTCTTGCTCAGAACTCATGATGTTCACACAATGGGGCCAGCTCTCCAATGCTGGCCTGTTGAGGGGCAGGACCAGGTCTTCTGCATTCACATCACCAATGTTGCCACCATGCAGTGGCCAGTGATGGGCAGAACCAGCTCAGTGCAGCCCTCAGATATCAACATGACCACTGGTGACAGCCCAGACCATAGATGTCCATAAGCCTTTGGTGGTAACATGGGCCATGGACATCAACACAGACCACTGTTGTGGCAGGGCCACAGACCCAGACATGATCCTCAGCAGCAATAGGACATCACCAGGGACTCAGGTGGCAGTGCAGGCTACTCACATCAGGATGTCCCTCACCACAGTGGCCTTTCCAGTTCCACCTCTCTTCATAATGCATGAAGGTTCGGCTTCTCTTTCTTTCCCATCTCTCCACCACATACTTGCTCATTGTAATGGCACCCTTGTAGAAGTGGGTGGCTTGAAAACTCTTATGGGGGAAGTTTCTATCCTTGGACCTGAAGTGGTCAATGTAAATGTTTTGTTAGCTAATTGAAAGGATAGGTCTAGAGAGAATGGCTCAGCAATTATAAGCACTTGCTCTTGCAGAGAATCCGAGTTCAAATTCCCAGCAATCTCCTGGTGGCTCACAACTGTCCATAACTTCAGTTGCAAGGGATCTATGCCCTCTTTTGACCTCCTCCTGCAGCAGGCATGCGTATGGCACACAGACAAGTTTGTGAGACTAATAATCAAACAAAAATAAATAAATAATCAAAAGAAGATGCAACCAACTGAATATATGCATATACTAATAAGAGTTGAAATTTATAATGGAAAAATTCTTATGACATCGCCTTACATTTATAAATCCAATTCAAAGGTTATCTGTTGGCTTCAGTGAATCTGTTTTTATATTGGTCAAGAAAAGCAGATTGTTTCCAAGCCTAGTTTCCTTGTGTGAAGGCATGAGGGTATGACATTCCATGACTGTTATAGATGTGAACAGTTTATTTACTGGGGTCATTAATAGCCTCTAACCTTCTAGGTAAACATTTAACTCTGGAACATTAGCATACGATGATTCACCAGCCTTCAACCCTTCTTTCCTTATATGTACATGGTAGAACCATTAGGGCTTCAGCCTTTAAGTCTATGCATCTAGACACAGGAACAAATTCACATATATTATCTGTAGTGTGCCATGGTTTACATTACATAAGACCTGCTTAGTTCAAAGAAGATTGTTAGTTTTTGCATTTCAAATTAGTTCCTGCCAACCCAGCAACTAAGAAAATTCCTTTGTGAAAAAAAGTTTCCAAGCATGACCTGGTAATTGTTTTAATGGGTTTTCAATGAAGGGTGAAGTGCTAAGTTATGTTGCCTGCAGGCATTCCATAAATATATTTAGACAGACTCTTTCAGCAGCCTGAATAGAAAAAAATTCAAATATGTGCAGTTTCAGTCTTCCTATGATGTTTCATCTGGGCCCTGGTAGCAATGTCTTTAACCATAAGATTCACAGGGAGCTGTCACGGTGAGTGTGGGCTACCCGGAGCACAGAAACACTTTGAACACTTTGGACTGGAAACCATTGTTGGCAGAGAGCCATGTGCTGCTTGAAAGAGAGAGACAGAGAGACAGAGAGACAGCGCTACAGAGTGAGTTGCAGCCTGGGCAACTCAGTGAGACCCTGAGACTCTGCCTCAAAATATAATGTGACAACAATAGCAAAAAAGGTCTGGAAACAACTAGGTGGTGGTGGTGCACACCTTTAATCCCAGCACTAGGGAGTCAGAGGCAGGCAGATTTCTGTAAATTCAAGGACATCCAGGCCAGGGCTATACAGAGAAACCCTGTCTTGACAAAAAAAAAAAAAGAAAGAAAGAAAAAGAAAGAAAGGGAACTTATGGATGGAAGGGGGCCCTGTACCCTTGTTGTTGAGAAGTAAAGCATCTCTGTGTGCTCCATTGATCTCTTGATCTGTCTGCCTCTGCCTTCCTCTAACTGATATTGGAGCTAATATACCTGCCTATTATTAAGAAATTTAAGCCACGAAATAGTGGCAAATACCTTTAATCCCAGCACTCAGGAGGCAGAGGCAGGTAGTTCTCTGCGTTCAAGACCAACCTGGTCTCCAGAGCAAGTTTCAGGACAGCCGAGGCTACACAGACAGACCCTGTTTCAAAGTCAGGCAGTGGTGGCACAGGCCTTTAATCTCAGTACTCAGAAGACAGAGGCAGGTCGATCTCTGTGAATTCAAGGTCAGCCTGATCTACAGAGTGAGTTCCAAGACAGTCTCCAAAGCTACAGAGAAACCCTGTCCCCCCCCAAAAAAAAACAAAAAACAAACAAACAAAAAACCTAAATATAGGTATTAATCTTGAGAAGTCTGTACCACCTTTGCCTTGAGTGTGTACAGCTATCCTTGTCTTAAACCTATCCCCCCATACTCTTCTGTTTCCTCCTCCTGTGCCTAAATCCATACTAAATCTTTTTCCTAGAAAACTCCAATTAATTATACCTCATGCTGGTATTTGTCCTGAAGTTTTTTTTCTGGAGGACAAGAGTCCCAGCCTCACCTGAGCAGAGGTCTTTGAAGGGAGCCTGCACACCTGTAGAGTGGCCATCAATGGGAAGAAGCTCCCCAACAGCCTCTCCCAGGGAACCCTAGACAAAAGCTCTGCTTCCCAGTTTGAGGAAATTTGAAGCCAGGCAACAGAACACGTAAGAAATGAGAGAGTGACTGGCAGACATGGGCTGGAAGCAAGTTTAGGGAAGTCAGGGAAGCTGTGTGCTCACTAAGTTGTAAGGGAGTCACATTTTTGTAGCTCCAGGATCCAATAGTTTGAAATTAGAGTCTTTGCGCATTTACAAGGGAGTGTGTTCCTTTCCAGAAGGAAAATCTAGCAAGCATGTGTCGCCCACTCTCACAGATGAGGCATCACAGGATGTCTTGGGGGCCTTGGCAGCAGATACAGCAGCATTTTCAGCTCCGTGCCTCAGTTCCCGACTAAGTACAGAAACAGCCCTTTCAGCCCTGGCTCTAAATTGAGTTTAGGCTAGGGTTTAGCTCTGGGGAATGCGTCTCATTAATGAGGCAGGGTCTGCCACCTGGTGGCAAGAAATGAAAAGCCTCTCGCTTTCTCATCCAATGCTTCTTTTAGACAATTTTTTAAATTTAATTTTTATTTTACTTTTTGTTAATTCTGGCATTACTTACCACAAGCCAAAGGCTCCTTACTGACTATAATAATGCTGACACCTTAGGGAAAATTTTTCAACAGAAAGCTGAAACTCAATCTCTTAAGTTATCTTCGAAGTGTTTCACATCTTCCAGAAGCAGCAGACAGGGGACGTGTAAGTGTCAGGGTTGTCTGAAGTTCATTCATACACCGAGTTGTCCTTACGTCCTATAACCTTTGTTAGTCAATTTACAAGCGAAAATGTGAGGACCGCGCCCCTCCTGTTTCATTGACAAAATGGTTAGATGACCAAATTCGAAAAATAAATCAGATAACTCTTGCTTCCCCTTGTCCCTTTGAAAGGCTGTGGGGTTTTTTTTTTGTTGTTGTTTTGGTTATGTTCTTATTTGTTTGTGTGTTGAAAAAGGGTATCTCTATGTAGTCGGGCTGTCTGGCCCCGACTATCCTCAAACTTGCAGGGATCTTCCTGTCTCTGCCTCCTGAGTGCAAGGATTAAAGGCATGCACCACCATGGCCAGCTTTGAAAGGCTATGGACAACAGAGAATCATGAGTCCATTAGAAGGAGTGCTGAATCTCCAAACACACAGAGACACATGCACAGACACACACACACATACACACACACATACACAGACACACAGACACAATGCAGTCTCGCTCTCTCTCACACACACAGACACATAGACATGCATGCAGTCTCTCTCTCACACACATACACACAGACACACACGCAGTCTCTCCCCCCCCCACACACCCCAGATCTTCCAGGTCTTAGCCTGTGGATCCTTCCTGAGGGAGAAACTGCCCCAGCTTCTCCGGGACTGGGTAAGCAAGTACTTCAGATTCCACCAATTTCAGCAGCAGCAGGCTCTTCCTTGCTAGCTAGAGCAAGGAAGAGGACGCTATTACAACAGCATTTACCCTAGCAGCCACTGGGCAGCATTTAGAAATGCAAATCTCCTGGCCAAGACCCAGATGAAAGAATGGGAAACTGTGTGTGTGCAGACCTCCAAGTGATTTTGATGCAAACTAAATTTTGACTCCCCCCATTGGCAGAAAGTCTCAGACCTGGAGACTGTTGGGAGTGGGAGGGAAGGGGAGGGCCAAGGTGCCCACCAGCCAATCTAGAGTGGTAGAGAAAACAAAACAGCCCCAAACAGGAAAACATGGGGTCATCACAGATGGTTTTTGCCAACTCCACCATTGCTGTGAACATAACCTCCAAATTAGCCTTGGGGGAACAGTTATGGTACCAAGATCTTTATGCAGAAGCCATAGACTCAGGCTTCATTTCACAGTGTTTTGGAGAGGGACTCCTAGAGTGTCCAGAACAAGTAACTGGGACTGTGTCCACCCCAGTGTCCTTAGCTCCACCATCCCCATCCCTTCAAGACACATGGAAGACTCATTCCCCTAGTAGTGTGGAAGAGAGGAAAGTGTGCCCAGTCCCAGAGGCAACCCCCCACCCTTTGTTCTGTTAGATGGAGACACTGCTTTGCTATTTAAATATACAGTATCACGGTACATTAATATACTACAGCAAGTATTATTTCTTAGTATTTTTCTCCTTGCTCATGCTCACCCCCATCCTGTTTGTTCTGTGCCTCCCCACTTGCGTTTCTAGCTTAAAATGGGCATTACACATCGAAACGTACTTGTTTTATCTTCCCTAGCTCTCTCCAGCTGCTGTCACAAAGTGACAGCCCAGGGGCCGACTTTGCCACACTGTCATCTGAAGAAACCGTTCACTCTTTTTAGAAAGAAATGGGTGAATGTAGGCATCTCCCCTCCCTCCATTCCTTCTCCCAGCGGTGAGGACACAAAAAGCTTAGGACAGATTCAAGGGAGTGGGAGACAGGCTCCATATGTCCTCTGTCCCGGGTCACCTAGGTATGGAGTCCGCAGGACTCAGCTGCTGACTAGCAGAGGGGCATGGACGCGGAGCAGAGCCCTCCCCCGCAGCCCAGAGCTGGGTGACTGACTGTCAGGCCGCATCTGCTCCAAATTTACGGCGCCTCCTTCGGCCGCGGGCGTCCTCTCCACGGCCTCTTTACCAAGTGCTGCCCCAGCTGAGGCTCC
>LOJH01032722.1:7908-18710 GCA_001685095.1 Ellobius talpinus
TATTGGTTTTATTTGTTTGTTTGCTGTGATTTTTAAAGCACTCTCATGTGACCCATGCTGAATAAATAAAACTGAGAGATCACAAACGCCAACCATGAACTGTAAGCAGTGGGACCAAACCAGAAGTAGAGTGAATTTATAAACTCTCACAATCTGTCCCAACAGTGTACTTTGTACAGCAAAGCTGTGCTGCACCATCTCCCAAATAGCACCGCCAACAGGAAAGCGAGTGTTCCAATCTCTGAGCCTATGAGGAACATTTGTCCCTTAAGTCACCACAGTATTATTGGGTTATAAGAGAACTTCTATACTAAAACTATTAGATAAGTAGTTTTTGAAGTACTAACAGCTTTGAGGTGAAGACAGAATTGTAAAAGAATATATTGATGCTGTTTGTAATGTGAACTAAACTATAATTTAATTCCAATTTTCCCAAAACTTAATTAGACACTCATGGTATGGTATTGCTCATTAAACTGTAAAGTTATTTCTATGTGTTAGAATAATGACGAATGTTGAATTTGTCATATTTACAGACTTAAATGTCCAATTTGTGGTAGACATTATTTTTACTTAAACTTATTTAAAAATAACTCATAAATATATATTATATTTATATCATTTACCCATATTTTATTTTCCCTTAAATGTGTATCATGTCCCTGACACTTCCTTTCAAATTCATGGTTTCTTTTTCATTAATTATTATTGTTATTAACACATGTTAGTAACATGTTAGCACTAAACATATATAGGATTAAATATCAAATATAAACAGCTAAGTCTAGTTAGAGTTACTCCTATGCATGTACTTTTCAGAGGGCTTATGATTTTTGTTTTGAGTTTTCACTTAGGAACCCATCCCCAGAGAAGACTAAGTCTCTCTTACTCAGCAGTAGTTAATTGCCTACAGCTCTTCACTTGTGTGTGGGGCTCCACAAAATTGCCGCCATTCAGGTTTATTAGCCAGCCGGTGTTGTCGCTGCTCAGAGCTTCCCTAAGCTGCCATATTGTTGGAATTTCATGAGTACAGCTTCCTTGCCAAAACAGAACTCAGTCTCTCCACAGATTTCCTCGTTCTCTGACTTTTGTAAATGGTCTGCTTTTTCGTAATGGTTCCTGAGATTAAGAGTAGGGATTATGCTGTAGATTCATCCATTTGGACTGACTACCACATTGCCAGTGGTTATCTGAATTTTTAGCAGTTGTGACTTTTTGTTGGTCTCCATCTATCAAAAAGAGGCTTCTTAGATGAGAGTTAAGAATTATACTTACCTTTGGGCATTAAAATATATATCGAGAATGCAGTTAGTAATTATAAATGAAAATGGCTGCAGCAGATTTTCCTCTAAGATCTATGACATCACTAGCCATGTGTAATTGGCTAGATTTCCAATAGAGAAAGCAGTACATCTAATTAGACAGCTAGACAGCTTGTGTCTGAATATAAGGACCACTATTGTACTTTTATAAGGATCTCATCATGATTGTCATTGTGGTTCATAGGCATTACAGTTGGCTAATACTGTTGATGGCTTTTCTATTTTGGCAGCTTCCATAAGCTAATAATTGAATTGTTAGGAGGCTTTATGGTCAGATCAAACTCTATTCCTCCGAGGTTCGTGTTCAAGTGAGTCTTATCTTCAGAACTAATGGCTTATCTTCAACTTCTGGAAGGTAACTAAGGGTGGCACCAGTAGCTTATGCTGTTTGGGGGAATTTATTGTACTCCCATGACCAACAATTTTAAAGGAGGTCTAGAAATGATCAATAATTTCAGCAGAGTATCAGAATACAATATCAACTCACAAAAATCAGTAGTCTTTTTATTAAAAAAAACCAGTAAGGATACAGGCAAAAATAAGGGTGCACTGCTATTTATAATGACTTAAAAACATTCAAAATTAAACCCAATTAAAGAATTGAAACACTTCAACAATGATAATTTCAAATCCCTGAAGAAAGAGATTGAGGAAGGCATTAGAAAATGAAAAAAAACTTCTTCATGTATGAGTACAATAAACCTTGTGAAAATGACTATTCAACCAAAGCAGTTTACAGATGTAAAGCAATCACAGAAATAAGAAAAATAAAATCTGAAATTGCATGTGGAACCACAGAAGATACTTTTTGCTAAATCAATTCGAAGGAAAAGGAACAATGCTAGAGGTATTATCATCCAAGATTTTGAGATATATTACAGATCTATAGTAATAAAAACTGTTGGAACATGGTCCAGGTATAGAGCAGTGTGAGAATTCTGAGAGTTTGTGGGAACACTCCAAGACAACAAGACCAGGGTCTTGTGACTTCAGCTCCATCAACCCATGGGTTTGGTTTCGGCATGTGTTTTAGTGTCCCTTGCAGGTGTAGCAGATGGAATGGTTTTGCTTCAGATTCCACTTGCTATTATTATTCAGAATGTTTACAGTTTAAACTCATGTTGTTACTCATGTTATTAAAAGAATCCATTATTCTTATTACAAGGAAGTGTGGTAATAAACAGGTACAACAACTAGAACAGCAAGTTGAGAGCTCACATCTTTTTTTAAAAAAATATTGTTTTATTGAGCTATACATTTTTCTCCACTTCCCTTCCTTACTGCCCCTTCCCCTTCTATTCTCTCCTGTGACTCCCATACTCCCAATTTACTGAAAAAGATCTTGTCTTTTCTCCTTCCTATGTAGATCCATGTATGTCACTCTTAGTATCCTCTTTGTTGTCTAGTTTCTCTGGGGTTGTGGGCTGTAGACTTGTTTTTCTTTGCTTTATGTCTAAAGTCTATTTATGACTGAATATATATTATATTTGTCTTTATGGGTCTAGGTTACCTTACTCAATATGGTGTTTTCTAGATGCATCCATTTGCCTACAGATTTCAAAATATCATTATTTTTTAACACTGTGTAGTACTCCATTGTACTACACAGTGTAAATGGACCACATTTTCTTTATTCATTCTTTGGTTGAGGGGCATCTAGGTTGTTTCCAGGTTGCAGCTATTACAAATAATGCTGCTGTGAACATAGCTGAGCACATGTCATTGTGGTATGATTGAGCGTCTTTTGGGTATATTCCCAACAGCGATATTGCTAGGTCTTGAGGCAGATTGTTTCTGAGAAATTGCCATACTGACTTCCAAAGTGGGTGTACAAGTTTGCACTCCCACCAGCAATGGAGGAACATTCCCCTTACCCCACTTCCTCTCCAGCATAAGCTGTCATCAGTGTTACTGATCTTGGCCATTCTGACATATGTAAGATGGAATCTCAAAGTTGTTTTGATTTGTCTTTCTCTGATAGCTAGGGAAGCTGAACATTTCCTTAAGTGTCTTTCAGACCTTAGATATTTATTTGTTGAGAGTTCTCTATTTAGGTCTGTATCCCTTTTTTTTTAAATTGGATTATTTGTTCTTTTGATGTCAAGTTTCTGGGAGAATTCACATTTTAAGCCATGACAGGAAACAGAGAAGGTGAACTGGAAATAGCACAACACTTTTAAACCTTAAAGCCTGCCCCAGAGACATACTTCCTCTAATAAGACCACACCTCTTAAGCCTTTCTAAATAACTGCATTATTATATTACTGGATCAAAGGTTAAAATACCTAATACTATAATGGACATCTCATTTAAACCACCACAGCTCATAATTGCAACCTCCTTACATTTGACAAAGATGCCAAAAACATACAACAGACTAAAGATAGCATCTTCAACTAATATTGCTGGGAAAAACGGATATCCATCTTAATTAGGTTTTTATTGCTGTGAAGAGACACCATCACTATGACAACTCTTATGAGGAAAGAATTTAATTGAGGGGGCTCACTTACAGTTTCAGTGTTTCAGTCCATTATCATCATGGTGTGCAACATGGCAGCATGCAGGCAGACATGGTGTTGGATGAATAGTCGAGAGTCTTACATCTTGCAGGCAACAAGAAGTCTACTGAATGTTACATTCATGGAAGCTTGAGAAAAAGAAACCTCAAAGTCTGCCCCCACAGTGACACACTTCCTCTAACAAGATCACACCCACTCCAACAAAGCCACAACTCCTAATAGTGCCACTCTTTTTATGGGCCATTTTCTTTCAAACCACTGCAATATCTATTTGTATAATAAAGCTATCAGATACATATTTGTCAGCCTACACAAAATGGATCAAAGTCCTCAATGTGAAACCTGAAATACAGAAATATATGCAGCACCCTACCAGAGAGAGGTATAGGAAAGAACTTTCTGAATAGGGCTCCATTTGTTTAAGAATCAATGCCAACAGTTATCAAGTGGTAAATCATAAAACTAAAAAGCTTTGCACACTGAAAGAAACAATCAATTGAATGGAAAGGAAGCCCACAATCTTAGAGAGAATCTTTACCATCTATATATCTGACAGAGGATTAATATACAGAATATATAAAGAATTCCAAAAAGAAAGAGTCAAAAGCAACATATTTGTTTTTTAAAGTGAAAGTTACTTACCTTAACAGAAAAGTCTCACAAGAAGAAATTAAAATGATAAAAAAACTCAAAAAGTGTTCACCATCCTTCTCAATAAAAGGAGTTAAAATAAAACCAATATTGAAATTTTATCTTACCCCACACAGAATGACCAAGATCAAGAAAACAGCTGGTAACAACTGCTGGAGGGGATGAAGGGAAAGGGTACTCTCATTCATTGTTAGTGGCATTGGGAATTGGTCTAAGCACTCAAAAAATCAGTTTGGAAAATCCTCTAAAAGCTATAATAAATCTACCACATTGTAGTGGCTTAAAAGAGCCAACAGGGACTCATATTTTTGAATGCTTTGTCTCCCGTTGGTGGAACTGTTTTCGAGGGCTTAGGAGGTATGGCCTTCTTACAGCAGGTGTGGGTTCTGGAGAAGTTTTGTCAAAATCCCAATACTAACTCAGTGTTTCTTTCTGTCTCTCTGCCTGCTGCCTGTGAATCAGAATATAAAACTCTCATTTGCTGCTACAGTGACATGTCTTATTGATCTGTCAATGGTAATAATGGAACAACTCTGAAACATAAGAAAGCCTGCAATTAAATGCTTTATTTTATAATGGTGTCTCTTCACAGCAATAGAGCTGTAACTAAGATACATATGACCCAGCTATATGACCTGTTCGCATATGTCAAAGGCCTCAACCTCTATGGTACAGATACTGTATACTCAGCCATGCTCATTATTGCTCTATTCGTAATAGCTAGGGGATAGAAAATGCTTAAACATCTTTCAACAGATATGTAGAAAATGAAAATGTGATAAATACACACTATGGAATATTATTCAACAGTCAAGAAAAAGAAAATCAGGAAGTTTTCAGGCAGGTGGATAAACCTAGAAAACATTATATTGGGTGAGGCTACCCACACTCAGAGAGACAAACATATGTGTTTTCTCTCATATGTGTTGACAATGTAACCTGAAATAACCACAGAAGTCAGGATATTAAAAGTGGACAATGGTAGATAGTTGCTCTATAAAAGGGCATAGCAAGATACAGGTGGTATGAAAGGGGAGATTAAAAATGGGGGTGCTTTAATTGGAGGGAAGAAGGATAACACTCAGGAGAGGAATAAATAACATTAAGGATATTTGCAGATGTATGAAGTTATGTCAACTGTGTTATTCAGCAAAATTCCCAGTTACTTCCTAGAGGTTACTTCTGAAGTTCACAAAGATTTCATGGAAGAGTACAGAATGGTTTCCAATTCAATGGTTCAGCGATTTCCATGTTATTAGTGCTCTCCTCAGATTTCTTACCTCAACAAGAATATTTCTAGGCATATGGAGCCATTGTGGGGTACATAGGACTGGTGTATAGGTAGAGTAATGAACTGAACGAAGGGTTGCAAGATGAAGGACACATCCATGCTTCACAGAGTGTTAAATGGTGTGAATTTAGAAAGGATAAGTGGGGCTGAGTGACTGGGAAGATGTCAGGCAACTCAACGACATGATTGACTTTGGAAGATGAAAATAAATCAGCTTTACGAACTCTTCAGAAGAAAATATTTCAAACAGGTGACAAAACCTCAGGGAGCATACTACCTTGGCATGCTGGGAAGACTGCAGGAAGTGTAGGTGAGCTGATCTGAGTGTAGAAAATGATGATTAAAGTAAAACTTGATGTCTGTAGACAAGGAAGTTGGGAGCCCAAGATTTGGAGTTTACACTTAATTCTAAGATTAAATTAGAAGCCCCTGGAATCTCGAGAAGGGTTATGATAGTGTTTTCTGTATCAAGCAATGTCATTATTCTTTTTCTAGGTACAGTCAGCTCTGTGTGATTCAAACGGGCATAGTTTTCTGTGCATGAATGAGTCACCGAGTGGAGTTGTTGCAAAGATGGACAGAAAAGCTACTGTTTAGTCATATTTTATAGAGTCAAACACTTGAGTTTGGATTTACTACTCAGTAGATGTACACATAGCTTTGTTTTGTTGTTTTGTTTTTTTGAGACTGGATTTTACACAGTGTTCTCTGTTGTAGCCCTAGCTGTCCTGGAAGTCCCTCTGTAGACCAGACTGGCCTTCCACTTAGAGTTCTGCCTGATTCTGCCTCCTGAGTGAGTGCTGGCTAGTATTAAAGGCATGCACCACCAGGCCCAGCCGTCACAGTTTTCAAACCTGTAAAGACAAGTGACTAAACATTCAAGACTCATTTTATACAATTTTCAAGAAATGTTCAGTAAAAGATAGACTATAAACTGCCTCAGATTGGCAGGAATGTGATGTATTTAAATATCTTTTTTATTTTTCTAAATTCCATAATTCCTTAACTGTGCATATGAGTCTAATATCTCACCCGTGGAGAAAGCACTGTCATGAAAATTTGATTGCTGCAGCAAATTGTTTAAGTGAACTACGGAATGGACTTCTGAAAAGAAATTGTAAGAGGATGGCAATTTCAACAGCACATCTTTTATTCACATTTGATTTGAGTGTGTACCTGTGTGTGAAAGAGAATTTAAGTGGCTATAATAATAACAGCTGCAAGAAGGAACAAGATTCTGTTACTTAGATTTTATATTTTGAAAAGCATTATTGAATACTTTACATTGTGTTAAAAATGACAACTATAAATCAAAGAAATACTCCATGCTTGAAACCTTATCTTTACATGGTGTAAGTGAGTGATTTCCATAGTGTTAGAGGAGACTGGAGTTATCATGAACTTTCCATTTACAAGTACATGACCTTTTCCTTACTTCTAAATCTCTTGGCTGCCTCTCTGGCTTTAGTTAATGCTCTCACAGGGAGGTAATTGAACACTGAATGTTCTGTTAGGTGTGAAGCTCAATGAAGACAGATCTATAGGATCAATGGCTGTGGACAGTGAGGAGGAGCATCTTATCACTTGGCGAACAATGAAGAGAATCCTTGCTCCTTGCAAAGATAAAGAAATCTGAGAGAGTCTTCTGATTGGTTTGAAGGCTTCGAGTTTCTCATTTATTTTAAACTTACCTCCATCTTTTAAATCATCTGGAAATATGTAATGATGGGTAAGTTCTTCAATGTTTGCTTGGTAATTTTTACATACTAAATTTATACGTTATTTTAATTCTATTGACTGTTCATTTGTTAAAATTTTCACAGCTGTCAATGTTGAATACAACAGGATATCAACAAACAAGCCTATTAATGTAAAAATTAAGAGACCTTAAAACTAGAAACACTAATAAGGAGAACAGAAAAACTTTCCAGAAACATCTGAGGTGTTTTGGTCGACAACAAAATGAAATGAAACCCACAGTCTTGACTGACCGAGCAAGCACTGCATTTGATGACTCAATTTGTTCACTGGAATGAAAAGTAATGATAGAAATTTTATAATTTAAAAATAGCTCAGACAGCACAGTCAACTGACATTCCACCCAGAACGCTGTCAGAAGCAAAACATGTAATGAACTCAAACCGTTTATAATAGAGGAAGTCTTTTTAGCCTGATTTATGTGTTGGAGCATGGAGAAAGAATTAGGCAGCATTTAAAACTCAGAATCACAGGCTTTCAGCACGTCTCAAATATCACTTTATGTTAAAAATGATTTATATTTCTACTGTTTCAAATGGAGATTTATATCCAAATTATCATCCTTTTTTATGTACTCCAAAGTATTTGCCTCTTCTCTGTAAAACAATAAAAATTATTTCATTCATTTTACATGCACTAATATTTAAGAATATGGATTTTTCATGACTTTTTTAGTACTTAGGGAAACATGATAAATTGATAAATAAGATTAAAAAAATATTTTTTGAAGTTGTGTTAGTGGTTTATGTAGAAACATCCCCTTTTCTATTTCCATGTCTCTCTTTTGCCTTCCCTGTCCTTCCTTCTCTTTCTTTTCTTTCATTTGTCTCCTCTTCTCTGTTTCCATCCCTCATTTTTCTCTTTCCTTTCCCATCTTCTAAAGCAATGTAAACAACTCATGAGAGAAAGGACATTCTAGACAGATGCAGTTACAATAGATATTTTTAATCACGTGAGGATGAATCAACATATTCAGTCTTCTATACCAACATTACATGAGCTGGGGTATAACACTGTGCACAAGAAGGGGAGACTTAAGAAACTTAATAGGCCAGTGAAAACTGTTTTAGGCATACAGCTCTACTTGTGTGTAAAGAGGTGACTTTCAGATCAACAAGTGAAGGGACCCCAGTGGCCAGGAAGAAGGACTCATTTTGAAATCTGAAGGATAAGTAGTGAGGTTAAGGTAAGAACAAATAGTAGGGAGGGAAGGACACACACCACATGCTTCTGAAATGACAGATACTGAAACCTTCTGATACAGAAGCCCCTAAACATTAAACACAAGTAAAATTACACATATTATTTGATTCTTCTGCCCCTTTATTTAAATGTATTCCTTATCTTCATCAGGATAATACACCTCACACTGTCAATATATTATGCTGAGCATTCCATGACCTTATTACAAGCGTCTACAGTTTTATCTCATATTTCAAACGTGGCACATAATTTCCTAGTCTCCCATAGTAGTTTACCATATATAACAGAATGTGCCTTTTTCTTCTGACTAGAAACACTCTCGCTTTCATATCTCCATGGCTCCTTACAAGGAAGCTACCTTGTATCTGATGAAACTGGTTTTGCTCAGTTCAATTTTAATACCAGTTCCTCTGGAGAATGGTATCTTATATTCATTAAATTAAAAATGTACATGAACATACACACAATAGAACCCTCACAGAATGAATACATCAAGCAAAAAGCCTTAATACAATGATTGAGATGTAATCTTGAAGATTGGCAATCTAGAAAATTTAGATGGCTGTAACCATTCATTATGAATTATGTAGTAAGTTTCTCATTATTTTAACCAAAAAAGGCAGTATTGGTTCCATTTCCAAAACAAAAATAAAAATGGACTGAAACTAACCTTAGTGATAGACACAGATGGGTATTAGATGATAAGTTTTAGATACTTATAACACAATTTCCTAATGGATTCTAGTCAGTTTAAGATTTACATAAATGCCTCATTTTTCTGCCTTACCATTGATACATAACTATTATTGAAACAACAGGAAAATGATTTTACTTCCCTAAAATCATAAAACAGGAGTTATCAAAATGTTTTAGATGGAGATACTGTCTCTGAATTATCACTATAGTTGATACTAAGGAAAAGATGGAGAGAAGAAATCAACAGAAAAACAAGGCAGAGAGAAACAAACCAGTATATATGCTGACTGTATTTTATTTTAAGAATTAAACTCTTTCAATGTTGATTTTCTAGCTATTTTTCTGTGTGTGAGAGTGGGTGCTTGTGGTTTACACACGTGCATGCCGCTGTGTCTCTGTGCATGCAAAAGCCAGGGGAGGGTATCAGGGTCTTCCTTGACTCTTCTCCGTCTACTGCTTTGAGGCATAATCTCTCCCTTAATCTGAACTTGGGTTTATCTGAGAGTCTGGCAGTCAGTAAACCCCAGTGATCCTTATCACACAGTACCCACATCACACAGTGTTGGGCTTTGTGCTGTGCACCAGTCCATTTCTGGCTTGGTAGTCGAATGCTGGCATCTGACCTCAGCTGATCATAGTTATGTATAAGTTACGTAAGTGTGCTTAACATCTAAGCTGCCTCTCAAGTTATTTAAAACTAAATTCTAGTGTAATGAAACAAGACACTAACAGTATGCACATCATATATAATTTACAGAAAAAATAATAAAATCCGGAATGTTTAACTCTGTCTGTAGAAAGGTGAGAGCAAAGGAAGTTCACAGTTCTATGAATGTTTAACATCCTTTCATTCTACTAGTTTACTACGTACATGAGCCCTGATGGGAGAGGGGGTGTTCTTGTTTCCATATTATCAATAAATGTCAGAAATACTATGCATGTTTTATCTATATGTTAATAGTTTCAAAATAAGAGAGGAAAAAGAGGGTTTTGTTTGTTTGTTTCAGTGCTGTTTTTAATCTTTTAACTAATGGCCACATAAATAGGAGAATGTGCATTTTGCTGTTGAAAATTTATTTATGCTAAAAAGCTTTTTTACTCCTTTCATTATGCAAGTTCGGAAAGCGAAATTACCCAGTTACAATAGATGAAATAGGCTTTAATCAATAAAATATTGTTGTTTTCATTTACTTCTCTATGAAAACAATGTAGAAAGGGAAAAACACAAATGTGATCTTATGGACTTGTTCAAAGTCTAGAGTATAGAGGAATAGAAATTGCATTTTCTCAGGATTGTGGCAACAGCGGCAATTGGGAAGATGCATGAATGTCTATACAAGAATGGCAGCTTTTTTTTTT
>LOJH01032723.1:2625-16476 GCA_001685095.1 Ellobius talpinus
TATCTATCTATCTATCTATCTATCTATCTATCTATCTATCTATCTATTGATATACTTTTCCATTCACAAGGGGCATGCCTTTCAAAAATATTTTATTGGATGAAACATTCTTAATATCATGAAAGCTTTTGATTCTTCAATATAATTTATTATGCTTTTGAAAATTCTGTTTGATAAAAGAATTGGTATATTATAAATACCTGTAAAGAAAATATAGCTTAAAATTCCAAGGGAAATATTATATAATTATTGTTTTTAACATTTTCACAAAATCCACATAGGCACTAAGAAAGACTGACAAAAATATTTTATGTCTAGACAATATATACTACAGGTTGGAAACATTCAAACATGGTATTGTCTAATATTAAAGCTTATCCAGAGTGAACCTTTGGCTATAGCCATGAGTTGGTTGAAGTTCTTACAGGGAAAATATATTTTTAGAGAGGGTTGAAAAAAATCTCCATATATTTAGTATAAGAATTAGGGAAGAATGGGGTCAACCTCCAACTCTTTCATTATTTTAAATCACTATCAATTACCAATATTATCCTCCAGGCCATTTTTAATTAGTTGAAATTTAATGTAATAACTCATAAGGCATTTTAGTTTTAACATGATACAACAGTGGAAAATTCATTTAAACTTTATAGCAAAAACAATGTAAAACCTTCAAGGACAGAGGGCTACTTCAAACCTTCTAGGCATCATGGGCATGGCTCTGGAGAGAGCCTTGCTATATACAAATTCAAATGATGAAACAAGGAGGTGAACATTGTCATACTAACCACACTCGAACCAAAGCAAATGAGTTGTCTTTCTGAACTGGCTCAATGCTAGGAGTAGCTGTAGAATTCTCAGATTTTGTAGAAAATTTGCAAACAGAAACTCAGTTGTAGAATGCAGGCATACAGTTAACTAGAGTCTATATTGGCATATTAAGATAAGAACGTGGGGTCTCCAGTCAAAGAGAAGTACAAATGAACATCCAGGTAGGATAAGATTAAGTGCTCATATTAAAACTTCAGAGGTATTTTAGGATTCCAAGTACTCTTTTCCTTATAAATGCACCAAACTAACTAGGTCATCGCAAACTCAATTATTAATGGCAGACCCTGCCTGGAAGTAATCATGTGTAATCTTTTTTTCTAATGCAGTACACTTTATACAGATCCATTTAATGTAGGAAAAATCACATTCATAGAAAGACAAATATCACATTTTCTGTCATATGTTGAATCCAGATGAAATGAAAAGAAAAGAAATTGGAAGCAAGAATACTTGTGAATAGGAGGTAAGCAAGCAGGGACAGGCAGAAGAGAGGTTAATGGGGATAGACATTGCCCAAGAAAATGAAATACTTTCAGGAGAATGTCAAAATGAAACCTTATTTTCTATAACTAACACACGTTGATTAAAAAGCAACAAATGCCCATGGGATACCAAGTAGTAAAATAAAGCAGCCATTGTAAGAAAGTTGGCCTAGACTTCGAATCTTACTAGGAAGGTGCTATCTCAAGCCAGCTATTGCCATGATGGAAGATGGGTCTGAAAATCAGATTTTATGTGAAATCTCACACCGTGAACACATTTTCACATTTTCAATACATTATGTATAACTTACAGGAAGGACAAATAAGACCTAAGTGCTGCCTACCTGTTTTCTGATTTGAAACACAGAAGAAAATTGGTAAGAATTTGAATATTGTCCTCAGAGATTGGAGAATACCCTGTGGTATCCAGAAATGAATACTCATTTGCAGAAAGTCAGAAGAACCTGTCCTAGGAACATGATTTGTGAAAAACCTCTCATTGCTTCTCCTCTTTAATCAACATAGTCCCTGTTAATACATTGGCTCTCTATATATTGAGTTGTTACTTGTTATTAAACAAAACTATGACTAGGAATTTCCCAACCTCAAGTTTAATTTTGTTCTGATAAAATGGCATGAATTAGTTCTTTGAGTTTTGAGCTTGTGTCTCAGAAAGGAAATATACAAGGCAGAAGGGGAAATAAAAGGCCAGACCATATGCAGTATGAGTCACAGCCATCACTGGATCCACAGAGATCTCTGCATTGCATGCCAATCAAGAGGAATATTCTGTAACTATTCTAGTTAATATAAAATTTAAGATCTGCTTCCATATATAAATAATGTATTTTATTCTACCCTCTCTAAAATGGTCAGATCAGCAGTCTCTGCATGAGCAACACATGATATAGAGAGGCCTAGGGTCCTTAATGAGCTGTGAACTCTCACTAGATGCTTTATGAATGCTTCCTTAAGATCAAAAATTCAAAGACCTTCATTGCAAAAATAGGAAACGAGATAAGCTGTAACCCCCCCACCTTTGTAGATTACTTTTCCAAGTTAAAATGGATCTCCCAGTCTTTTCCTATTCTTGTGAGATACAAAATGGGGAGGCTCAAGGACCCATTCCATTTGGTAAAGAGCTGTATGTCAACAGTGACTATAGAAAGATGGTTGATTTACTCATAGAGATAGGGAAGACATTCTTAAATATAGAGACCAATTCATGAAGTTGATTTTCCTTTTGGAACTCACCCCAAGGTACAGTTTGAGGAGAAAAGGTAAAAGAACCACAAAGGACATTATAAGCATAGGAATCAGTGACACGGCTCCAGACCCAGGATCATCTAAGGGGAAGGAGGATTCATGAATATTTCCAACTTGAGGCCACACACTTAGGAATTTTCCTCATTCAGGATGTCTACAAGAGCTTGCAGCAGCCTATCATCTCTATGCTTATAAGGTTTGGTATTATAGAAAACATCAACATAGTCACTATACAGATTGTCCTCAGAGTTTTCAAGCTGGGAGGGTTTGTTTAGCTTTTCCAGTGCTTCATAGAAATTTGCATAAGGGATGCTGAGCTTTGCACCTGGAGATGTCTTTGGTGATTGCTTTGAAGGTGGGTTTTTGCTGAAAGCACTTTGTAGGAGCCGTAGTATGGCCTCTGAAGGAGCCCCTTGTGCTAGCTCATCTCTTCTGCCCTCCACACTGCTGCTGCTGGAGCTTTGAGGCACCGGGAGATTGTCATTCAGACTCTTTTGTGTGGGCTGCTCCTGAAATACAAAATACCATCAACAAAGGGGGGAAATTCATTATTTACAGCCAGAAAAGCTAGATGCAGGCCTGACGCAAGCCCACTACAGGTCCCTTGAGAAGCAATTTGGAGAGCATAGAGAACACAAGGTTTGGAGTTATATGCTTTTGTATCTCAACCCTTATTTTTCCACTACTGGATCAACTTTGGCAACATTTCAGTCTCCCAGAATTTTAGCTATAAAGTAGAAATCAGAATGCTTCTATGTCTGGTGGCATTGGAGACTGAGACTATGCAAGTATGTATTCAATGTGCTGTATTCCTTCGCTATAAAGCCTGCTACATTTGGGGAAATGACAGTAAATATTTAACAACTCGCTTGTATGGCATCAGTTGGTTGCTGTGGGCAAATGCAGCTGACTAGAGGACCTTTGCTCTTCTTATAAGCTATTTGTTTGGAGAAAATCCCAGGGAAGAGAGGTCATGAGCAGGAGCTGAGAGATCTGAGAAATGACTCTTTGTCAACCATTATGGAAATACAGTTGTCATTTAGGTCTTTCCATGATACCAAAATCAACAAATGTTCAAGTCCTTTGCATAGAATTGAGGGTATTGCTATATAACCTATATACATCCTCCAGTATACAGTATCATCTTTAGGGCATTTGTAATACTTAATAAATACTTGATATACTGCATTATTTAAGGGAATAGATAAAGGTAAGTAATTATGTACTTGTTCAGTACAGAGACAGTTGCTTTAAATATTTTTGATCTCTACTTGGTGGACTAGAGGAATTTAGAACCCACCATAAGGGCTGATCATATTTCAATACTTTAAGGAGGAAAAGTCCTGTCCATACTTGGAAAGAAACAATAAAAATATGTGGCCTCTATAATGTTGCCCCACAATCTTGCAGAAACACCCACAGTGTGAACTCTCCTCAATTGTTGTGTAGAAACTGTACCTGGACTATGCTTAATAGAATACAAACAAAGCCAGAAGCCTATTTGAGGACTTTTCAAAGTTAGTTGATAAGTTCCTCCCATAAATTTCATGCCTCAAAACCTTCTAAAACATCCAGTAGAGAGATCTCCCACTTAGGGTAGATCATTCCAGCGAGGCACTATATCAGATGCTGGTGATGTGGGGAAACAGATGGCCTTTCTTCATGGCTTCTAAAAAAGGTAGAGCCAGTAGCTACTGGAACTAGGATCACATTGGCTACACTATGAATT
Organism: Ellobius talpinus; assembly: GCA_001685095.1. NCBI lineage: Eukaryota > Metazoa > Chordata > Mammalia > Rodentia > Cricetidae > Ellobius > Ellobius talpinus. The sequence goes on from LOJH01032723.1 coordinate 6,934, forward strand.
TTTCTGAGAGAAGTTGTAATTTCATAACTCTTCTTAATGATGACAAGGCATGACAGCTAAGTGCCAATTCTAAAGAGATATTAGTGAAGAGAAGCGTTCATGATTTGACTGTCTAAGCTTGGTCTCCTTTCTTTAAATATTTTTCTGTCTAAATTACAGAGATTACAGCTAGAATAAAATAATACAAAATTGACATTATTTTTATAAAGTTATGTGGGGTTTTTTTGGAGACAGGGTTTCTCTGTATTGCCTTGACCATCCTGGAACTCACTCTGTAGACCAGAGACCAGGCCGGCCTTGAACTCAGAGATTCACCTGCCTCTGCCTCCTGAGTGCTGGGATTAAAGGTGTGTGCCACCACTGCCCAACTAATATGGAATAATTGCCCTGAAATAAAATACTGCATAATATATTATAATAGGTATACACAACCATGTAAGACCCAGCGTGATTTGCAATATGTTGTCATACATGGATAAAATTCATGTTATGAAATTTAATTTTATGTTCATCAACCTTAATTAATAAACTCCAGATTTAAGACTATAAGAAAAAACAAAGGTTCATCCAGTTGAGAACCAACAGTTTTTCTCTCCCAAGCCCTTTCTCTCTATTTATACATGAATTCTTCCCTTCGTGAAGACTAGATGCATCTTTACTCGTTCACTGTTTACTACTGTTTAAGAACAGAAAACACACGGCAGGAGCAGAGCTACACAGACCTCTACCACATTCACCATCTTCTCCACTCCTCTCCTGTCATTCTGGACAGTATTGTAGGACGTATACACACGGGGCTGCTTCATGTGCTCTGGTTGAGAGGAGGTCCCATGCAAAATCAACTTCCAATTCACAATCCTTCCTTCATTTTGCTTTCTTCCAGACTGGCAACAACAAGCACATGTTTATTTTAGTCTGTGTTTCAAATATAAAACAAACCTATTCAAAATGCCTAGAGAATCTCATAGTTGAAATCTAATTTTAAGGGGTTGTGCATTTCACATTCAAAGATCTGTTTTGAAAGGAACTGCTGGATCCACTCCTCTAATGCTATGGAAGTTCAATATTTTAAAAGACTGATTGATTGCCTAATACTCAAGCAGAGTTCCCTGGGTGAATCTGTTTTGTCACATTGGTCCTTCTTTTGAGAAGCTGATTGTTTCTGAAACATCCATAAGTCAAACATCTACACCTGTGGTCTCAGACTGTATGGATGTGACATGAAGTGGACTCATCGTAGTAAGCCGTTGAGCTTAGTTTCCCACAGCTGAAACTGAGCTGAAGAATTCAGGAGGGGCTAGAAGGTGGCTCGGCGATTAAGAACACTGACTGCTCTTCCAGAGGATCCAGGTTCATCTTTTGAAGTTTAAAGTGATTTATTTTTAAAAATTATCTAGGCAATGAGATCTGCACTGCTGGTCCTTACACTTTTCTCTCAGACCTCAAAGATGGAACACCATAAATTTACATCGCAACCTTCAGAGAAAGCAGGGGAACGGTGCAGGAACTAAGAATTCAGCTATTGGGCTTCAAGTCAGAGACAGCCCTGACATTTGATCCTTGAGGCATTGTACTTTAGCAAGTCCGAAAGAGTATTAGCACAAATATATCATCTGAAATTCTTGCAGCCATAAGTATTTCACATTTCCAAATCTCTCTAGTCTTAAAGTGTTTATACAAGTTTTTACCAGCTGAGAGTCTCTATTCTCCAAATGAAGTCTGGAGTGCTCTAAACCTGCAACGTTGTTGAGTATCATTTGAGCTTTAGAAATCAAAATTTAAAAAACTGTAGTGTATTTTTGTTACTAAAAGTAGAAATAAGATATTAAATAAGATGTCTTGCTTAACCTGAAACAGGAACCTGCTGCTCAATGAGAGCAGCAGATGAGTTGTAGGGATGCTCTCCTTGACTCCAGCAAAATATCCTAGCAATGGTGCCTTCATAGCCAGGTGTCTCTGTGGTTATGGATGATTCTAGGGACCACAGGTCATATGGCTGGCTGCATGCATTTTTTCCTCCATTACAGCATAACTGAGTTTAGTAGTCTTAAAATTATTGTCTATATAACTAAGTGTGCAGGACAACCCTATACTTTTACCTTTCTTCTGCTAAGAAGTGGACAGGTCAAGTTTATTAGGACCTAACTAGGAATGTCATCAACATTTTAAAGTTCTTCAAAGTATTTGAAAATGAGTTTTGGTTCTTTGTCTTCTTACTCATGCTTACCATGTCTGTAATTTTCAATGTCCAGATGCCTACAGGATTCTCTCCCCATGTGTGAACAGACATGAAGTCCCAATTTTTAAAGCCATTGGGGGATGTATCCCGCTCCCTTTCAGCCAACAGTACGGTGCTGGTTCCTATTTTCATACAACAAACATGTTAGTGAATATCCTGACTTGACAGTCTGATCATAGCATTCACTGTAGCATTTAATAACTGATGAATAAGGGTAAGATTAAGTGAACTATATATAGTCTATCAGTGTGAGAGCCTAGGAATCTTAGTAGTATTTCAGGCAAACTCCAAGGCATCTAGAAAGTATACGTCTGCAATCAATAGAGGCTACTCTCAAGCTCCAAGACTTCATATGCCAGAAAGATCACAGAGTCAGTTAGCACATCTTTGCTTTTCTGAAATTATTCAACTGAATGTTGTCGAAATATTTCATAAGAAATTTTAATAATATATTTTTATTTATTTGTGTATATGTGTTTGGGTGTGTGTGCATGTGTGTGTGCTTGAGGGCTTGTGCATCCATGTGTGTGAGCCATGGTACATGTGTGGAATTCAGAGAATGACTTGTGGGAATCAGTTCTCTCCTTCTATCACATGGGTCCTGGGGATGGCTCAGACCTTCAGGCTTAACAGCAGGTGCCTTTACCTGTTGTCTATCTCACAGATCATCAACATACTTAAATATATTGGGACAACTTTTGGTTGGATTGTGGTTTATAGCTCAACAGTTCTTAACTCATCTTAACTAGGACACTCTCAGGAATAGGATAAAGTCTATATTATCATGTATTTTTATTTGTATCACTGTGAAGATTTAATCCCTATTCTCATTCAACTTTATGGGTCACAATTCTTTTCAATTGATTACTTCAACAATCCAGACATATTTATAAGTTTTGATAATTATTGAAAATATATCACTGTCACCTAAGAGATGTAAATGCTCAGTCTTTAGCCTAGGGAAAAGAATGTAGTTTGAAAACAGGTGATTTCAGAAAAGTTTATTAATTAGCATACTGGAGTAGGTCAAACCCTTTACCTAGGGTCTAGTGGTAGTGAGCAGGAAGAAAGAATCTACCATCAACAAAAAGATGATGTTTTAAAGAATAGTAAATGGCTACAATGAGACTTTGTCCTACAGCCATTGATTGGTTGTTGAAGCTTACCCACAGCAGAGGTGAGTGTGACATGAAGGTCTCCTCTACGAGAATATTCGATTGTTGCTTCAAACTGTACATGTTCCAGGGACTTGATAACATTTTCTTGTCCTTCACAAGCTCTTGTTGGGATTTCAACAATCACTTCTTCATTAGCTTTCAGGGCTCTACATACATTAGAGAAGCAACATTAAAGAAAGGGGAACTTTCCTGCCATCCTTTTGCTTCTTTGAAACAGTTGCACAGGTGCATGCATGTCTTGTCCAGATAGTCAGCAAGGCTTATAATTATTATATAATTATCTGAATGAGAGGTCAATTCAGAATTATCTGTAGGAGAATTTAATGCATAAGAAAATGGTAAGGAATGCAAATATATAAATATGATGCTATTGCTATACAATCAAGTTCAGTTTTGTCTTCAATCCAACAAAAGTGGTCCATAACAAAGATATCAACAAGATCCTCATAAGAAATAAATTCATGTATAAGGCATTCCTAAGGCATGTTTCCATACTTTTCAGGCTCGGGGACTTTGTATGAGTGGATTTTTATTTGCATTATGGTCACCTTGATAAAACAGAATGACAATTATAGCAGATTCTGTTTCCATAACCACATACAATGAGCCAGGATAATCCATAAAGAAATGCAGTAGGAAGTAGGGCTTCTGAAATAAACTTTAGGTAACACTAGTTGGTAAGTACTGGATTCCATCAATGCTAAATTGCATTTTAAAAACAAACAATATTTTTATTTGAGAAAGGATATTTTTTCATATTTTTTATTTAAAAAATTAACTTTTCATTTTATATACCAACCCCAGAGAAAGAATCTTAAAACTAATTGTTGATTGGTATTGGTTTGAGGATGTTTTGTCTTACTGTTATACAAAACAAAGGTGCCTCTAAGGCTTAACTTTACATTGCAGGTAGCCTGCAAGAAGAAAACAGAAAGATGTTAGCATGACTAGCAGATCTTTGGCTTCTCCACGACTCTCCAGAGGGACCCAGACAAAGTGAACACTGTTCTGGGAACTCCATCCTCAGCTATTTCATATGACCAAGTGAATGAGAAAAACTGCAGTGACAACACCTTACCCAAACCGTGCTCTGGGCATGACAATGTTTAAAATTCCTGCAGATCCTTACCTAGGCTCAAAGGCATCATCTTTTACAACACATTCTTTCTTCTCGGGCACACTTCTCCAGGTCCTAGGATCAGCCAGATCCACCAAAGCTTTGGCATTTAGCAAACCAAATCCAAATCGACTGTTCACCATCAAGCCTGCACCATTCTTTTTCCAACCTGGGTTATTGGCCAATGGGTCATACTCAGAGGTCCAGACAACCAAATGCTGCATGTCTCTCCAGGTAAGATTTGGGCTAGAGAGAAAGTGACCCAAAGTATCTTTTAGGGATAAAATAAAGTATTGTTATAAACTCAACTGCTAAAAATAAGCATTTCCTTCTAGGGATTATTAAATACCTTTTGTAAATATATATTCTGTTACTTAATGCTACGTTCTTTTGTTTAGAACTCAATACAACACTAAAAATTCTTACCTACAGCATTGAAGTTAAACTCTTACTATCAGTAAAATTCAACCTCAAGCACTGTTGACATGAGAAATTTTGTTCCGGACTCCAGTTATTTGTATTTATCTAAAGCAATTTTTTTGTTTTTTTATTTAATTTTTATTGATTTTTTTGGTAATTTCACATCATGTATCCAAAATACTGTTCATTTCCCAGTCCCTGCATATCTCTCTCTCACTGCTGTAGCATCCTCTCAAAAGAAAATTTAAAAACATATTAATTTAAAATGGACCAAAGTAAATAAACAAACAAACAAGAAACCCACATCTCTTCTCCGTCTTTCCCACCTCTCCAACACCTCTTCATCTAAGTATCATTGAGAGCAATACTGTGCCATGCAGTATCTTGCCTTCTTTTTTTTTAATGTAGACAGAGGTCTATATTCCTGGGTTCCACGTTCCACATACTTATGATTCAATCAAACACAGATCAAAAATATTTCAAAAGAAAAACTTTTCATTTGTACTGCTGTGTATATACTTTTCCTTGTTACCATTTATTAAACAATGCCATGTAACATAGGCTTTACATTGTATTACGTATTGTAAGTAATTTGAAAATTACTTAAAATACATGAGAAGGTGTGCATACATTGTTTACAGTTACTATATCATTTCATAGAAGAGACCTGAGCATTGTAGAACCTGATCCTAAATCTGATCCTTGGCAGATAATGAGGGATGAAAATAAACGAAAGTTATCAAGAAACTCTTGGTTTTATGAGATTACTCTTGAAAGGTACTAAGCTAAATATTATTAAAATATTAAAGGAGGTGGTTCTGGTTCTTCAGAAATGTGCAGTGCAGTTAAAAAGCCTTTTATGTAACCTTCTATGTTGAATGCTGCATTTATAAATTAATGTACTATGAAAGCCTGGAGAACATCTTTTCTGGGAAGATGTATGTGAGGTGAACTTTGAAGGGTTAGTATAGCTTCTGAAAGGGAGTCCATGGAACAGAAGCAGAAGTAGTATGATGTGGGAGAACAGCTGGGGCCAGATTACAATCTGTATACTATGGCAGAGAAGAGACAATGAGGAGAACTGAGTCAGAATCCTGAAAACGCTGAATGTCATAGAGTCAGCTTCAATTTTATCATTTAGACTGTGGGGATTATTCTGGACTTTTGTTCAAGAAAATGGTGACATTTGATATTTTAGTAAAATTAATTTGTCAACAATATGTTAAAGTTGGAGACTCAGAGTTTTACAGTAGGTTGAGACCTTCCTTGCCTGCCCTGCTGAGATGTCCAGCTCTTTCCAGCATGCTCCTGGAGGTTATAGCCTGCTCTAATGTTTCTCTTTTCTCCATATTACTACACACTGGTCAGCTCATCTGTTTCATGTCTTATTTTCAGCTGCTTTAGCTAGAATTTAGCCACAAGGAGTGAAAACTTATTACCTCATTCCATGATGTTCAGCAAACACAAAGAAGAATGCCATGCACAAGAGTATATGGGATTGGCAAATAAGTAGGGGCACCTCCCATCAAGCCTGTTGATCTGACTGCTACCCCCAACAGCTGCTTGGTGGAAGGAGAGAGAGCTGACTCCTGCAAGGTATCCTCTTACCTCCACATGTGTGTCCTCTGAAGAACATACATGTACACATACATCTACCAGGAGAATATAACAAAATATCTAAGCTGCACACAAAAGTCTCACCAACAAGTCTACCCAGACATAAACTGAACAAGGACAACAATAACAGATATGTCAAAGTGGACCAAAGAAAGTCTATGAGGCCTCAGTCCTACACAAAGAACTACAGGTACCCAATGAATACTGAGAGTGGGAAAAATTGTCTTCCAGGAAAGAGCACATCGCTTACCTTGAAAACATGCACACAAGTTACATTATACAGACTGAACAGGTTATATTTAGGAATACATATGTATATACATATGTAACAATAATTAATAAAATAAGAGGTCATGAATTTTAAAGAGTAATGAGGTTATATAGAAGATTTGGGATGAGAAAAGGAAAGGATAAAACCATATAACTATAATCAAAAAATGATAAACAAGAGTATATGTAAGCAATGTTGATGAATAAGAACTACGCTATGTTTAATATTGATTTAATTTAGAAGCTTATTGCTGTTAGTCATTGGACTATTTCAAGAGTTTAAGCTTTTCATTGCTTTTATAAACTGCATTGTTTCCCTCTTGTCAAATAAAGTATTATTTAATAAATAATGCATATTTATCAAAGGTTCTATCTTACCATGAGGCTGCAAAATCATGGAAATCTGGCTCAATTTGCTATCATTTTTCCCCAAAGCCAATAATGTATCAGGTAACCAATGCCCTAACTGAATTCAGATACTGAAGAGTTTCTAACTTGAACTTTCAAAGAGAATTCTATAAATGTTCTGGGGGTTTGTCCCCTGAAGGCTTTGAGCAATATTGATGGTTTATTTCTGTTTCTCTCAACTTTAATAAAGCCAGAGGTTCATCTTTTTGTTGACTATCTGCAAAGGTGTGGTAGGATCCAATGATTCAATTGGGAATTTTTCTTTCCTATTAAAAGTGTTCTGATTCTTCTGATTTGCCTCTGAAGACTAAGAAGATTATCTATCTGCAAGCTTTCTTAGATACGCTTAATACATACTAATCATGGTACCACAGACATTTATGCAGAGAATTTCTTTCTCCTGAATTTGCCTATTTGGTACCCTACTGGACAATCCCATAATCACAGCTGGATGAAGTCATAGAAGAGTAGAGTAATTAATTCCCAAAGCTTGATTAAAGTACTCCTAGGATTAAAATGCCTTGGATGAACACAGAGCTTCTAGAATGTACTCTTTAGAATTTGGGTCCTTAGCAATTGGGAAAGAGCATGAAAATAACTCGCCCAGAGGGATTCTGTACTCAAGGGTTACTGCCTAGGGAAGGAAAATCTTGCTTTATAGATTATTTCAGCCTGAAATGATTCTTTCTCCTTCCCTTTCTTCTCCAGTCTCCTAGCTCTTCCTCATAAGTACAGTAAGGCGTCTGAGACTGCAGCCTTTTATGGAAACTACATGTTCTTCACATCAGCCTCCTTTGTTTGGTGGAATGATTGGATTCCATTCAACACTCTTCTCCCTGTCAGAGCTGTTGGGAACAGCATAGGGTAGTACCATTTCAGGGCAGACAGGCCTGAGTTTACATCTTTTTTTGTGAGATATTAATCACATATTTCAACCCCTCTAAGTCTCAATTACTTCATTTATAAAATGTGACTACTAGTTTCTATATTATAAACATAAGGATTAGAATTAACATTGTATGTAAAAGTTTAGCACAGTGTCTGGCCCACAATAAGAACATGATAAGCACTGAATGCCATTCTTGACAAGTTTAATCAAAAGTCATTCATTGTCTCTGGCTGTTTCTTAGGTGGTGATGAGTATTTGAATGATTCAGTCTAGAGTGACTATGGACATAACTTAGGCTTCTATCTAGAAATTATAGTATTCAGATTTTTCTGATATATATAGTCTTGAATAGGCCATTGAATAGGGCTCACACAATTGGGAACAGACATCTCAACAATTGTTATATGCTTTAGCAGGATAGATACAAATGCTTAGACAGATACATCTATTGTACTGATAACTAGAATCAAAATTAGGGAAAGTAACATCATATTTTCTGCCCTGGATGATCACAAACTACTGTTTTAATCATGAAAATGATGTTGATCTTCTAGAACCCACAAGCCAGTGTCCAGAAAATTCTCTATATACCTTCTCAAATAATTCTGCATTTAGGGAGCAAAGAAATTGGCAGACTACTTGGTAACTAGGCATGCATTTCACAGCAATGATGCCCCTCCTTTAGGCAAAGCTCACTAGCAGTAAATAAGATTAATTAGGCTAGATAATTTTTAGACAACTTCCCTCCCATGTAGGTATGAAGGTTTGGAAATTTTAAAATCTCAGTTCTGGGGCTGGAGAAGTGGCTCCATGGGTTTCGAGCATTTGCTGTTCTTGCAGAGGACCTGAGTTCATTCCCAGCACAGAACAGGTTATAGGAAACTCCAATTACCTGTAACTCCAGTTCCAGGGGATATGATGCCCTCTTCTAACTTGAAGAGGCATTGCAGGTATGTATTTCACAAACATGCACACATAAATTAAACTTCTAGTTCTCACATAAAAGGTTTTATGTTATAAAAACACTGTAATCCAAAATGGTCTTGGAATGGAGTACTGTATTTGCATGCATCTGATAGACAGTGAATAGAGAAGGGAGAAAGCTCAACTTAATCAAACATCTCTCCAGTTCTTCCCAATAGGTAGACACTAGATAGGAGCCTGGACAGAGGTCATGCCTGGTCTCATTGCTGATACCCAGAAATTCCACCCTCACCTCTTCAGGGAGCCCCAGGGGCCCCAGAGCTTCACCAGACTCCTTTGAACAAAGACTCAGCTGCTCAGAACTCTTCTAGATGAAGAAGGCAGCATATCTGTTCCTGTGAGTCTAGTCTGCAAAGATGTGGGAAGTGGCTACTGATGGAGGAGGGTCATCTGTCTATGTGTTACTTTCATTGGTTAATAA